>ML834040.1:7832-28509 GCA_009831015.1 Picea engelmannii | reverse complement strand
CTTTTCTCTGCATTTGGAACAAAATATGGACAGAGCTACTTCTACTTCGGCTTGTTTCTTTTTAATCTGCAAGGTGTCAATTTGTGAAGCAAAAGAACTTAACATTTCAGTTTTAAAATCCTCAAGTAAATTACCTATTTCAGCTCTTGTTGCTCCTCCACTGGCTAATTTTTGAACTCTTGAAAATGTGATATCCCTGTTGTTTGATCTATTCCTTGCAGCTCCTCTTGAACATATTTTACATAGGTTAACAATTTCATCATATGATTCTTTAAATATGTCCCCTTTTCCAAGCATATTCAACATATCTAGACAGTCATCCCTTACTCCTTTTAATACTATTGTTTTAAGAATATCTTTACTTACATTGGGGTGACTAGATATTTGTAGATTATATTGTAGCCTTTCCACAAAGTCCTCTAGATTTTCATCCTCTTTCTGTATCATCTTGAATAGTTCCTCTCTTTTTTCTCTTGTTCGACAATAGTCTTGATATTTGTGCATAAACTTTTGTTTCATTTGATCCCATGTTGTGATTACATGACCTCCAAGACTCATGAACCATCTTAATGCATTTCCCTTTAATGTTGTTGGAAATAGCTTTAATTTTTTAGCATTGGAAATGTAATCATAACTTCTGCATAATATGTCAAACTTGAAAAGGAATTCATCAGGATCTTCAAAAGATAAACCATGAAAGTTAGGTAAAGCTGAAAGTGGAATATTCTTCATGGGAGCTACTCCTCTAGGAAGATCACCAATAGAAAATCCTAAGGTAGAAAAATAGTTTTCATTGTTTACCTCTCCTTCAAGACCTACCTGTTCTTCATGGTGCAATTCTTCATTATACCCATCCATGGTTTCTTCTGTTTGTTCCCCTACTGCACTTGCTCGATCCTCAATGTTGTCTGCTGGTTTTTCAACTGTCTCCGTTTCAAAGTTCACTTGGAAGGAAGGTTGAGGATTTGGTTTTCAAGAACTTGGTCGTTGAGGAACAACATATTCAGATTTTGATATAATCTCCTTGATAAAAGTCTTTCTTCCTCCTCTTCCTCTACCCCTGCCACCTGTAGGGTCAGTTTCCTTGGGGGGTTCACGTTCTCTCATGAAATTTGTACATATGAAAGAAAAAAATAAATGCTTTTGAAATCTATAATTGCCTTCCCTGACAATGACGCTAAAATGTTGGTCACTATAATTTCTTATTAATTAAAACAATCAAGTGTTACATAAATTGTCAACCCAGGGAAGTTTATTTATTTCAAAGGCAATCACACACTGTATATGCTCGATCTCAAAAGCAATCCAAAGTTGTAGTAAAATTTACACTAATCACACCTTGCTTTGAACAGATTGAAGTTCTACTTTGAATTATAGTAAAAGCAATCTATCTATTGCAGAGTTTAAGATTCAAAGGAAAATAGTTATCAGAAGAATCCTGGATTACATTAACAAAAAACAACCTAGGAAAAATGAACCTTTTAGCATACTGCAAAGAAGACTAACTATTTTGTAACAAAGAATAGGACCCTATTCCCCAAATCAGGAATCTTCAACACCTGTCTCTGACTATCACACTTTCATAAACTCATTCTGCAAACAGAATTACCAATCAAAATGATTAACAATTACCTAGGAATGAATTGTATGAAAATGATGTAGCAATCAGTGGAAATAGAGTTTTAACAAGGTATGAATAAAAATAATACTAACACACTACAAAAACTAATGGGTGAATCTTTTGAAGAAGGTGGGCCCTCTCCTTCTCACAAGATTCCCCAGAAATGAAAGGAACTAAGAAGAAATGCTCAGAATGATCTTTTATTCATCTATCAAATGCGACAAGTTACAATATCAAAAGTGGACACGCTCTTTCTCTGTAATTTCTTTCTAGCTAAGCCTTTCGTAATCTCCCTATAATGTTGATTTCTCCCCTATTTAAAGAGGAGAATCCTCTTAGTACAATTAAGCATAAAATTACATGTGTACATACAAATCCTATTCTTAGTCTGATCTAATATTCTATGCTGGAATAGGATATTCTGATCTTCCGTAGAAAAATGTTGTTACAGTGGTTGTAATGGTGCTGGCTTGAGGTACAGTTGTTGCGGTTGGTGTAATAGATCCTTTAATTATCCTTTCTTGTTACTCTTGTATGTGAAATACTGTTTCAGCATTGCAAATCACAGACTATTTCAGCAACGGGATTTGCGTACTGTTTGACTGTTTCAACAACATGGTCTTCAAGCAGCAACGATGGTTGTAATGGTGTTGGCTTGAGGTATAGTTGTTGCGGCCAGTGTAACAGCTCTTTTAATTATCTTTTTTTGTTACTGCTGTATGTGAAATATTGTTTCAGCATCGCAAATCACAGACTGTTTCAGCAACGAGATTTGCGTATTGTTTGACTATTTCAACAATCATGGTCTTCAAGCAGCAACAATATATTAACTGCAGTATTCAAACTATTTTAGCAACTATATGTTTCTTATTAATGGCTAAGTATGAAAGTAATGTAAAATTACATGTAAAATAAATTAAACATATAACAAAGAGAAGAAATGTTATATACCTTTGGAAAAATAGATTAAGGTGATAATGTAGGCTTAAATATGAGTGGGAAAATGATGTAACGATAGAAAACATTATGAGCAAAAAGGTACATTATAGGGCCCTAACAGGCACCACTGAAGCTAGGCGCATTGAACCAGGCCTGCAGACGACCTCGAAGCAACCTTAGAGCATCTCAACAACCACAGGGAAATGAACAACAACCACCATGGCCTACATAATTCTTCAACTTGGATGAAATCTCGTCACCCAATATGGAACCAGGAAACCCCACACCAGTGGTGGAGGAAACCCAACAAACAACACCAGTGGGAATGAACATTGATATGCAAAAAGTGGGACAGGGCCAGCAGGATGAGGACACAGGAAATCCTTTACACCCTGAAAACCTTGAAGAATACCCTAGGGTTAATGGGATGGTACCGAACCAGACATAAGTAGTCACTCCAGAAAGGTCACACACAGAATCACCGGAGCATCCACATGAGGGCATAGTAGAAGATGTCACCAGTCGGACAAAGGCGTATGTAGAAGAGAGAACAATGGAGGTTGGAACCTCAATTCAGCCAGCACAATGGAAGGGAAAGCAACCAATAGTAAGATCATCGTGCAGGCAGGCTGCAATAGCCATAGTCTTACTTTGCATTCTAGAAGGGGTGTGTGTTGTGGCTAACCTGTTAGGCTACATGGAAAAACTATGTTACTCGGATCACAATGTGACCGACACATAAAAGTTTCCATAGTTTGCAAAGCAAGTTTACCTGGATATTATGGGTATATGACACTTTGGTGAACCAATTAACCAACCAAAATAGTGGGCAGCCGGACCAGCCAACATCGGGATTCTAAGCCTATTGGAGATCTCACACTTTGGTAGGGGCCGTGACATGAACAACTGCATCAAGCAGCCGATGGAAATTACCCATGGAGGATAACTATGGGTGGAAGAGCCTGTCTCGATAGACGTAGAGATCATCATGTATATTACAGGGCTTCCATCTGGGGGGAGATCCCTACACAGTTCCTCGATGACAAAACAAAGGAGAAGGTATTGGTCGAGGAAATGAAGAAGACATATGGCACGGAAAGAGGGTCGTGCGGAATCATAATTAAGCGCATAAGTGACGCATTGACTAGGATGGCCACAAAACTCATGGCATGCAAATTTCTTAGGAAGTTTCATAAGGAGGAAATCCCTGGCAAGGTCCTCACAACTGCAACATAGTGTACGGAGGGCACTATACTTAGTTGGGCCCTATACTTGTTAAATCTGTTCCTTGAAGACTGCAAGGACTTACAGGACCTGGGGACATAATTTCACTATTCCTCGCTACTCATACTGATTGCCTTGTTCAGATGGAGAGAGATTGAATATACATACTTTTCCCAGAGATCCAATTGTTTTCATGCAGCGCGATACCTATCATTGGGGATCACTTTAGACTCTAAAAACAAAAGTGAAAATGCAGGCATGTTCGCAGGGTATTATAATGACCTGCGGAAAAGCATTGCCAACACTTGGTGGGTTATGCCAGAAGTGGTCATGCAATATTAAGGCATAGACAACTTTAAATCAACCATGCATGTAGTATGGATCTAGGCATGAAAGGATCCTGAGAAGGAATGGCTACAATTGTGGTACAGTGTCAAGGAAGAGGACATAGAGATGGCCATTAGGGATTCACAAGATGACTGGAGAGTTCTAGTTTTGAATCAAGAGATGTCCATGGATAAGGAGGTTGATGTAGGGAAAGAACATACACCTGTAGGAAGAAAAATGACGCCCAAGAATCCAAATCTAGGACAGAAGCCGACACAATAGAAAAAAGGGGGTGAAACCAAGAAATGTACCCAAGCAGGGAAGAAGGATAACACCCAGGGGTCGTAGGAACAGGAAAAAGAGACTAAGACAACACAGGGGACCGTATCAAGTGATACTCAGAAAGATAAAGGCCATACCAAGAGGCAAATCATACACACTGGGGGTGTGCGAAATAAATATAAGGCACACAAAACGCCACCAGAATATACAATCACTAAGGACAACGCGAACCTCATGGCCCAAATGGTCCAGGACCGAACAATCGAGTATTTTGACAAAGCCCAGTGCCAAAGGGACAAGATACATAAATATTTGGTCAACATGAGGTAACTCCTCGAGAAAATCATAGAAATGCAAAGGGATGGCAGAGGAATAAATTCAATCCCTGCAGCATCACAGGTAGGAGCCAAGGCTGGGTCGAGCGAGCAGGATATGATCCAGACGATGGCACAGTTGAGCTCGACTTTTCACGTTACACCCAACATGTGTCACATGGATGAAATTGTAGTCTAAACACCATTATAGTTGGTAATGGGGTGAATACCAACCAAGGCCTTATATAAACTACAAGTCAGCATCATGCAGGAGGTAGAGCCACGTGTACGCACTGACACAACAGAATTGCAACAAACAAAGGACAATAGAGAATCATTGGAGTAGATGATCGAGTAGGTTAATATTGAGACCATGGATGAGAAGGATCACGCGAATATGCTCGAGCAGGGATTGGTTGTATCCTATGATAGAATTCCAAAGAGCGTGCAAACAACAGAGCTCATGACGACGTAGAATATTGATCAGATTGTGTAAAAAATCGATCAATGCTGGAAGGAGATCAAGAACCTTCAGGAACAACTCATCCCTACCACTCCCCCCAGAGGTGAAGGAGCAAAGGAAGTAGGAACCAGCGGGGCATATGGTGGAAATGGAATGACAAGTCAGCGTAGTTGTCGACTTGTTTGAGAAAGCAGCACAGATATGGACAAAGCGCGAGGAGGATCAACATGTCCAGCAGTGGGACCAGGAAGAGGAGAAGATAATCGCATCTATCTAGGACCTCAAGTATAGGTAGAAGACGATGCACATCATTGAGCACTTCAAAGAAGTATAGGATATGAAGAAGCTGGAAGCAGAACTCATAGTCGCATAGACATAGAAGAAGGATCGACAAGCTCAAATGGAACCGCTCCAAGAGTGGACAACGAAGGTCATTGCACAGGAAAAAAAGGAAAAGAAGAACATGGCACAAATTCAAGCAGAGTGCATAGAGATGATCAACGAGGAGGTTACAGTGCAAGTATTGGATGCACTCAGAGAAAATACCGTGTAGGCTCAAACACAATAAAAGGAACTCACAGAGAAGTTCCAGACTCTCGCAGGAGTTGTTGAAGAAGCACACAAAGATTAGGTGGCTCGGGATGAGCCACATGTCAGTGTTGGGGGCTTATTGGATGTAATCCTAGTCAGGGGAAAAGGATATTTTGGGGAAGAGAAGCATGAAAGGAGAAAAGGACATCTGGAGGAAAAAGCAGCATGTGTAAGTGAAGAAGGCGAGGCGCGCATGCAAGGAAGACCTAACGATGCTAGGTTTATGTTGTCCCTTGACCAATTTTTGGGAATTTCTTGGTCATGTTGACCTATTTTGGAACTTTGATAGCCTGTGGAAGGAGGACTGCAAGACGAAGCGAATATCACGGGATATTGGTCCACTTTTGTATAATTTTTTGGGGTTTTGGGAATATGTAAGAAGAATGGGATGTCGGCCCATGGGTTTACCCATGTGTAGGCCTATTTTTTAATATATATATATATATATATATATATAGAGAGAGAGAGAGAGAGAGAGAGAGAGAGAGAGATGTTTAGCCCATATAGGGGAGTAGTTGAAGGGAATGATATATCTATGTGATGTAGGCTAAGTGCAAAGAGTTGAATCTGTGTGATCAAGGATTTGTGCATTCTGTGTAAGATTTGCAGAGCTGAGTACAAGTCCTTGTGCGATACGATAGGAGGCTTAGTGATGTAACACAAGGAAGAAGGATCTAGCGAGTTGCTCAGATCTTCTGTCCCATGTGGAGAAAGGGTTTTGAGGCTCTATGCTTGTAACCGATTGACCAAAGACAATAAAGAAGAAGAGTTGGTGGATGTAGCCCCAGGAGAGGGGTGAACCATGTAAACATTGTGTTGTCTTTCTTCATGCTTGTCTTAATGTGTTTATTTCTTCTTTTGCTAAGTGCTTGAGATGATTAGATAGATCTGATTATGCTTAGTGGTAATGATGGGTAGAATAATATATCTAATATACATGAATATTCCTAGTGATTGATCTACCAGATATGACCTATTTACTTATGATACGTGTTTAAATACATTATATCAGTGTTAATGTTGCGAAGTGTTGTCTTACAAGCGAAGTGGTTATTGACTGTATATTGAGGAACTGATGGTGCTAAGTACTTTATTAAGTAGTACAATCATAGATCTATGTCCCAGCTAAGGTTGCAGACACTTGAGTCCTACAACCACCCCTGCCTCTACCTTGGGTGAGACTTCATCTTCTTTGCAGGTGTTGCTGAAAGGGCCGGTAGTTAGGGTTTTGTTGGTGCATTGTTGTAGCGTTGAACCCTGGGTCTGCCCCTGTGCCAACAGGTTACAGCTTTTGTATTGGATTTTAATGGCTGATGAGACAAGAATATAAATAGGTAGTACTTATAGGAAGAAGAGGGGTGGATCGAGGAAGAGAGAATTGTAATAACTTGTTGGCAGCCCTACATGATTTTTTTCTTTTTCAAGTGACAAATGACAATTCATATAGCTGCCTACGCCTAATCCTATAAATATTTCTATTTGAGGATGAATATTCAGTTGTAAAAGGGGTGTTTTGATTGTTCCTGCTTATTTTTATCTTGCATTTTCATGCTTCATTCATGACTGAAAGCATGAATGAAGCATTAAAAATTTAAAACGTATTGCAATTTAATATAAGGCTTGGTCCTAAAAGGGTCAATGTGTTTAAACCTCTTTTAATGAATGTGGTTTTTCTTTGAGATTATCATATATCAATGAAACACTTATTTTGAGTTGTTCTTGGATTGAAATTTATATCTTGGATGCTTTGTATACCAAGAATCGATTGGCAAATGAACTATAGGCTTATTTCATTTCAAATTCTTGGTAAATCGACTTTGGTTTTAAATTTTTGATATGCTTTTGTCTTGTAAAACACATCTTCTCCTAACCTTTGCAAATTGACTACACCCATTACATTTGATGAAAATTAAACACACCTGGAACATACCCTATACTCTATTTCAGTTGTCAATTTGAATTGACAAATCCCTCATTATGATCTAGGGTCTTGAGTTACACTCTGTACTCAAAGAATTCATTACCTGAAATGCCCGATTTTCATGGATTGAAACCCCTTATGCTCACATTATGGTCGCGTTGGGGTGACTGCTAGTTTTACTCCTTTGTTTTTGGCTCAAACATTCCCCTGTTGCTGCTACCTCTTAATCCCACAACAAGTTTTGGTCACCTTCGTGACTGTCTGTTCAAACCCTTATGACCCTTGTCATCCAAATTGAGCCAAATGGCTCCCAAACTTTGTTGTTGTATGATGATACGAGTGAGGATCTGAAGAGTCTAGGCTAGGATGTGTTTATCAGGAAATTACAGGGTTATAACTCGCAAGTGGCCAAAGATTTCTCCCTCACATTTGATGGATGCAGAGCCAAGGTGGGTGATATCCAGTTAGAGATCACCAAAAAATTTCCGAGTGAAGTAATGAGCCTCCCCCTCACTGGTCAAAAATGGTTTAAAAACTCAAAGTTGGATGAGGTACCATGGAGTCTATTCATCACCTCTCGAGAAATTCAATTATGTCACAAAGGTATTCCGATATCCTTACTCAAGGTTAGATGGCATGGTTTATTGGCATTTTTAAGACAATTTGTCACCTGTGAAGGCTATTTTGGCTTGGTGTTCCTTTACCACATACGATTGCTCATGCATTTTATTGTCTTTCATTTAAACATGTCGTTTTACCTACTCAGAAGTTTGTATAAAATGGAAAAGAGATATACAAGGCAGAACTTGGATTCTAGCTTATTTCACCATGGTTTGATTAAGTTACTGTTAGTTCATCATTTGAAAACGCTCGGTGAAGATTGGGACAGTTTCGTAACCCATAATGGTTTCATTACAGTAAACCCTCTAGAGACTCCTGTAATGGATAAGTTGATGATAGAGAAGCCTCTTATTCCCTCCAGTGACACACCAGATTTCTTGTGTGAAAACCCTTGTGAAAGGGCTATGCTTGATCAGTCTATGTGTGAGCAACAGGATGTCATCTCCAAACTTATTAAAATTCCTGAGCCTGAACAAGTTGTCTGCCCTAATATTAATATAAAATCCACCAGTGGAAACCCTTCCAAGCAGTCAAAGAAAAATCAACCCATGCTAGGGTTTCATAACAAGAGGGTTGGGTGACTTATTTCAAGGATCCTGTGCAACAGATCAAAAGTTCATGTGATCTCGATCGAATCGATTGAGGTCCATGACAACTCTGACTCCGAGATTGAAAAATTCCTGGTAGAGGAAGATCTGAATTTTTCTAAACCGGATCCCAGTCAAACATTTGATTATGTGAATAACCTCCCATCGTGTCTGAAATACAACAAGGAATTTACAGGAATTAAACTCGGTCAAAGGCCAACAGTGGACAGTGTTAGTGTTTTAAAAAACAGTCACGCGCTTCCTCAATCGATTTCCCCTGCTATACATTGTGAAGTTTGTTTACATTGGATAGGTGAGTATTACACAGACATCCCCATCCTTCAAGCAAAGACCAAGGCTCTTACGGCTCAAAATGATTCATTGAAAAATGAAAACCATGAGCTCTATATCAATGCACAAAGACAAGAAAAATGTTTGAAAAGGATAGGCAATATCATAATTAAAAACACTGACAGTGTCAAGGATGTGATCAACTCTGAGATATTGTGATTCAATTTTTGTTATCAGTTGAATGGTAAGATTGTTTTTTTTTATCTTAGTTGTGTTTTTATTTTTATTTTTCTAATTAATCTAGATTGATTTAGATTTTTGTTGCTAATAATAACACTGGCCACAGAATCATGAGATTCTATAGCCAAGTCAATTCTCATATAAAATTTGGAAAATGTTAGTTAAATAAATATCTAATTTTCTCATTTCATTTTTCTTTCAGGATAAGATGTATCTTGTGATGATCTCATAAGATGGAGCATGCTGGACTTAGTTAATTAGCCATCTCTTTTGTCTTATTTTGTAAATCAAAATAAAACTTTCATAATTTTGAAGATATAGTTTGATATTGAGTGGTTTTTAGACCCTCTATCTTTGTAACTTTTAGATCCTTTTGAGATCTGATACTATCTTAGAAGATAGGATGTTTAGCTTACATGAACTCTTTAAATACTCTATATTTTGGAATGGAAGTCATCTTGGTTGAGAGCAAGAGATGGATGAGTGATTCCAGAACTTAATGTAACAACATTTATGCATATTGGCTTTAGCATTTTGTTTATAATGTTGTCATTTATGTTTTGTTAATCCTGCTACATGTATAGGTTTGATATCTTTAGATTAAATGATTTGTGATATGAAATATGTTATATTATAAATACCATCTATAATTTGCTTCTCAAAATATAAATTTTGTGATCATATCTTCAATTAAATTGATAGGATTTCTCTTTGAGTTTTAATCGGATGATGAAATGCATAGATTACCTTCAAATTTATCTTACTGTAATCATGTGCAATTATGAGATCACAGGTTTATGTTTGTGTTCCCTCTTATGTCATTGAAACCTAAGCTGCTAATACAGGTTTTAAATTTATTTAGAACAGTCACAAGATTCCTTGCATATTTCTCTCTTGGACGTGGCAGTTGGATGTTCTCCACTCATGCAGATGCTTGGATACACCTCACTAACTCACTAACAGATTAGCTCCTCTATATTTTTCTTTCATTTACATATTAGTGAAACTAGAACGTATGGTTTAGCTTTTGACTACCTCCACATTTGCGTTTCTTAGTTTATTTAATTCCATATTAGTTTAGATTTATAAAGGAAAAACAAAAAATATTTTTGTGTGCTTTCTTTATCTGCTTCCTAGAAGCAATCATTTTTCACATTGATTTTCGTAAGTTTCGATTAAAAATTGCAGTTTGAAAATCATATACATAAGTAATATTTGTATATCTTTTTCTTAAATATATTTACAACAGTTACGTTATACATTTGTACATATATATATAGTGTTTAGTAATTAGATAGTTATTTCTTTCTTTGTTTCTTTTAGGATTTTTAGATTGGATAATGAAGCCATTAAACTCGTCAGAACAAGTTATACCAAATGGCTTGGGTTACTTAGACAACCCCAGACCAGAATCATTCTCCCAGTTGATGAATGGTCAATTTCGCCTGTCAACAAATGGCGCTAGAAGGAGGGCCTGAATACAATTGATGGCACATGGAAGTCGCAAGACTCCTCCCCCACACACTCACTCCCCTATAGTAACATGGAGTCATTATGACAACAACGTTACTTATGAAATATCAACCACCTCGAACGAAAATCCCCAGATTCCTATTGAGCCAGTAATACTAAACCCTCAAGGGTCTGACGTACAATAAATTGTTTGTAAGTCACTTTTAAGGACACATAGTGCTTTGGCCCGTATCAGACAACCTGGTCAGCCATTAAATCAACCTTTAGATTTCTTTGATATCAGAGAAAAAATCGAAGGCACTGGTCTACTTTTAAACCATCTAGGAGACGATACTATCAATCCTACCAATACACCTATTATTGGAGTCAGAGGATCTAGTATTCCACCCTCCCCACCTCATTCATCTCCATCCTCTTCAGGAGGAGAGTCATATGACGAAGGTAGTTCTTCATCTGAACCATCTCAGCCTTCAACACCACCTACACCCATGGAAAACCAAAACAATCCTGCCAGATCATGGCTCGATCAAGATGTTGTGGTTGTACCTGGACCCCAACACCCTTTACCAAAACACCCAGAGAAATGGTTACCTAAGTTTGATCCAGATTCTAAGAAAATCGTTGAGGATCACATAACGAAATTCATGCTAGCCATTATACTCCGAAGTGTAGAGCATGAAGATGTAGTATGTAGACTTTTTCCTTACACGTTTGAGGGCAATGCTTCTATATGGTATTTCCTTCAACAACCTCACACCATTGTATCTTGGGACAGATTCGAAACCTGTTTCCTAGAGAAGTTCTGAGATGATAAATCTCCTGAAGTCTTAGTCATGGAACTCTCTAGCTTAAAGATGAACCCTAAGCAGAAATTAAAAGATTTTAACCAAAGGTTCCTCACGTTAAAAAACTGAATCCCCATTGATTCAATGCTTGTGGAAAGCCTTATTGTGGCATATTACACTAAATCTCTACACAATAATATAGAAATTTGGGTTAAAAGGTCTAAGAAGTCTACGTTACTGGAAGCCTTTGAGGAGGAAAGCGAAATCGAAAAAGATATTTTGAGCTTGAAAGATAATCTTCGTAATGAGGCAGAGATAACCCCATCTTCTAAGAAGAAAATATAAATTATTACTAGGTCTCCCCAAACCAAAATCAAATTAGAAACTTCAGACTTAGAAAGTTTGCAAAAGGTGGTCCAAAAATTATCGAATCAAGTCATAGACTTGAGGAGATCGACTAAAGAAGCATCCTTGAGCAAAGGAATTTATAAACCTCCTTTCAGAAAGCCTTTCCCCCCAACCGGCTTAATCTGACCCCTGAGGGTCTAAATTTTGAAAGCTTACAATACGCTCTACAAACTATCCTTGAAGCACATGATAACTTGGTTCCCCCTAAGAATTCTGAAGATGTAGTTGAAGAAGAAGTAGCTGAAGAAGAGGAGTCATCTCCCAATGTCTTCAGACATTTTTTCGACAGTATTTTTCAAGCCAATTTTGAAACTGTCCATCCTTACAACACCAGAAGAAAAACACAGAGTAAACCCTCTTCCAAAATAAGTGCTAATGTGCCTCTGAAACAATTGAAACAAGCTGAAACAAAACAGAATTTAGAAGCCCCACTTTTAGAGTATGATTTGATTCAAGACCTAAAGAAACTCAAGGCTAATATTTATGTTTACAAACTTTTGAAATTCTCGCTTCTTCTACAAAAAATGCTTCAGAAAATCGCAGAAAATAGTAAAAACAACAATCTGAACAGAAAGAAAATTGCAGAAATCAATTCTAAAACAACTCAAAAGATCCCTACTAAAACGAAACATGAACCCCCAGATAAAAGGGATCTCACTGAAAAAACTGTATCAAATGTGGATAAAGTAGTTTCAGGGACAACGACTAAAAATAAGCAGAATTCTGCTATTAACAATCGTAAAAATGTCCCACCTTTTCTGTTAAATTTTTGAAATTTTCAATAGGAATGTACATAATTGCATGTTATATTCCGACGCATCATCAGATGTGATGCCCTTGTCTGTTTTCCAAAAGATTAATGCGGAAGTTCAACCTTCTAGTCTTAAAATTATTCAACTCAATCAGACAAAAGTTAAGGTAATTGGTGAACTAAAGAATGTGCTCGTTAGGTTATCTTTTAATCCTAAAGTTCATCAGATTATTGACATCATTTTTGTTGGCATCCATGAAGTCTACGGTTTATTTTTGAGCAGAGATTGGTCCGAGAAACTACATGGTTACTTTGTAACAAATTGATCACATTTATGGCTACCATAAAATGGACAGCCAAACAAAATTTGGATTAATTGTGAATGTTACCTCAAGCACACCATGATGGATTTGAATGATGCCAATGAAACATTTACTGCTTCCACTAATTCACTTGAAATGCAGGGAATGAACACCTTATTCGGTAACTTCATGGCCAAAACTCCCCCCATCACCGATTTGGAACAAAAGTCGGAGCTCATGACATGTACTCAGTCAATAGCCTTACCGAATGTGCCAAACACTGCCGATGAATCTCAGATATGGTCACTTTACTTCAATGGATCCAAATCAAAAGAAGGAGCTGGTGCAGGATGTGTACTCATCGACCCGGCAGGTAATAAAAATTTCATCGCCTGTCGATTAGAGTTTGAATGCACAAACAACACCACCGAATACGAGACACTTTTGCAAAGACTCATGAAAGATGTAGATATGGACATAAAGAAATTAATGGTATTTGGTGATTTGGAAATTGTGGTCAGGCAGGTAAGAAATTCCATACATTGCTTATCACCTCACCTGAAAAGTTACCAAATTGAGGTATAGAATCTAATGCACAAATTTTTAGAATTTAACATCAATTCCATTCCTAAATTAAGAAATTATGAGGCTAACTTATTGGCTAATGTCGTTTCTAAACTTTTTCCTGCAGAAGGTCTTTCTCCGAATGCATTTTTTATCGAGTTATTGTTCATACCATCGGTCCCAGACAATGTCACTAATTGGAGAGTGTTTGATGATGATCAGTAGATCATCAGTTTTTTGCATATGGAGGACACCTTCCAAGGTGCAATTATCAATGAAGGCACTCACGATGAAAATCTCCGCAATTTCACGGTAATATCAGAACCTAGATCTCCTGAATCAACATCTGATCTGGTAAACTCTATTCCTAAATCCGTGGTGAGACTAGAGAAGTTTTATGATTTGCATGATAAATTCATAGGGTCGATAAATTGTAAAATGAACATTTATTCCTTGACTCATGAAATGACAAATCTAGGGTCTATAGATAATCCACAAAATATCAATTTGGGAATGAGATGCTCCGAGTAAGAACGGTTCGCTTTTATAAAACTTTTTAAATAATTCAAGGATGTCTTCACCTGGACATATGATGATTTAAAAATGTTTGACCCTAATATAATACAACATGTCATCCCCATGAAACCCCAAACTCAACCTTTTCAGCAAAAGTTGAGAAAGATGCACCCTAAGCTGGAACCAACGGTCAAGAAAGAACTAAATAAATTATTGAATGCGAAGATAATCTTCCCAGTGAGACACACAGAATAGGTGTCTAATCTAGTTCCTGGAAGGAAGAAAAGTGGTGAAATTTGACTCTGTGTCAATTTTCGTAACTTGAATCGAGCGTCTGACAAAGACAATTATTCTGTTCCGCCAATGGAACAAACTCTTCAGTAGGTATCTGGTTCCGAAATACTATCATTGCTAGATGGTTTTTCAGGATACAACCAGGTCCTCATGTCTCCACCAGACCAGTTAAAAACCATTTTTCATACCCCATGGGGAACCTACACCTACAGGAAGATGCCTTTTGGGCTTATAAATTCCGAGGCCACTTCCAAAGAGCAATGGATATTTCTTTTCTTGGTCTCATAAATCAATCTATAGTGGTCTATCTTGATGATGTTACTGTTTTCTCCAATAAAAATAAAGATCACTTGTCTCACCTTAGGTCTGTCCTTGAACGATGCCGCAAGTATGGCATATCTCTCAACCCTAAGAAGTCAATATTTGCAGTGGAACAAGAAAAACTTCTTGGATTCATAGTATCCAGTGATGGGATGATCATCGATCCCGAAAGAACTCAAGCCATTGCCAAACTTCCTCCCCCCTCCTCCAAAAACTCTATGCAATCCCTTTTAGGCCAGATTAATTTTGTCAGAAGGTTTGTCCCAAGTTTCTCAGAAATGGTAAGGCCATTGCAAAACTTAATTAAAAAGGATGTTCAATATCATTGGGGACCACAGGAAAATCAAGCCTTTGATTCCATCAAAAAATCCATAGTGGAAGCCCCTTCCTTGATAAGTCTTGATTTCTCACAAGATTTCACTCTTTACACTTTCGCCTCTGACCAATCTTATGCTATTGTGTTGACCCAAAATAATGCTGAAAACAATGAAATCCCCATTGCCTTCATGAGCTCAGCCTTCAAAGGAGCAGATCTTAACTACCCAGCTGTAGATCAACAGGCTTATATAGTTTTCAAAGCAGTGAAACATTTCCGATCATATTTGTTGAAATCCAGAACTAAAGTCATTGTGCCTCATCCTGCTGTCAGAAACTTGTTAGTACAAAAAGAATTGGGTGAAAAACAGGAAAAATGGATGACATTGTTACAAGAGTATGACCTCGAAATAACCCCTACACAAATTATCAGAGGTCAAGGCCTATGCAAACTAGTGGTTGATTCAGTTGAAGAATGACAGAGTCAAATTAATGTCTTAACTGTAAATCAACATAGTGAAAATCAGATCTGTTTTACACAAGTTGTTGCTAATTATTGGTTTGATGATATTAAGTTTTATTTAACACACGGTTCTTCTCCTCGCCGTCTCGATCCAAAAAAGAGAAGAGAATTAAGACTAAAATCTGCACCTTTCCAGTTGGTAAATGATGTATTATTCCGTAAGAATTTTGATAATGTTCTCATGCATTGTTTGGAATGAGTTGAAGCAGAGAAGGTATTATCTGAACTACATGCAGGCGTAGCTGGTGGGAATTTCAGTGGAGACACCACTACTCACAAGGTATTAAGAGTTGGGTACTATTGGCCCACGTTGTTCAAAGATGCCCATACGTTATGTCGTAAATGCATAATCTGCCAAAAGGCTGTTGGACGAGTAAAAAAGGCAGCATTCCCTTTGCAGTCTGTTTTGGTAGATTCACCTTTTCAGCAGTGGGGTCTTGATATCATTGGGCCAATTAACCCCACTTCTTCAAAACAACATAAATACATCATTACAACAATGGATTATTTTACCAGATGGTCCGAGGCTGCATCGTGAAAGTGGTAAACACTAATCAGGTGATATATTTCCTTGATACGAATATCATTACTAGATTCGACATTCCCGAATGTTTGGTTTTCGATAATAATTCTTACTTTTCATCCCTTGATATGAGTGATTTTTCTTTGGAGAAAGGGATCAAACTTAAGTATTCTGCCAGCTATTACCCCCAAGGAAATGGCCTAGCAGAATCGACAAATAAAAATTTGATCAAGATCATCAAGAGGACAGTTTCTGAAAACCACAAGAATTGGCACAATGCACTTTTTAATGCACTCTAGGCTGATAGGGTGACTTTGAAAACCTCAGTTGGTAATTCTCCTTTATTTCTCGTCTACGGAAGAGAAGTGATTCTCCCTCCTCATGTTCTGCTTCCCTCTATGCAATTATCATAGAAAGTTTAGGAACATGATTGCCCTCCTCTTGAAAGTCGAATTAATGTCTTGTTGAAACTAGAAGAAGTAAGAGCACAAGCTAGGGAGAGACTGGATCAGCATCAAAAGATTGTGAAAGGATGGTTTGATTCTAACTCTTCTTCGGATAGAAACTTTGAGGTAGGAGATTTTGTTCTCAAGTGGGATAAACCTCATGAAGGAAAAGGGGAACACACCAAGTTCCAGAACTTCGGGTTGGGGCCTTTCGTAATCGCTGAAAAACTAGGTCTCGGCTCCTTCCACCTATAGAGTTTGGAGGGATAGCAAGACACCTTCCCGGTGAATGGCCAAGCTCTCAAGAGGTATTTTTCCTGATAAATTACAGACCCACCTTTGTACATATTTTTTTTGTTTTCATTTTGTTTTCTGGTTTTTGGTTTTTTCGTTTTGTTTGTTTTCTTTATTTCTAGTTAAACCATGCCTGTGTCACCTTTTAGTTCATGAACGGAAACCAAAATGCCTCATTATGAAGCTACAGTCAAGGTCTATCAGAGCATCAATGTTGTAATTTCCTGAAACACAGACTAGCTAAAAAAGTTTTCTGTGAAAAATAGGTTTCATGGTTTCACTTTATAATTATGAGCAGACACAACCATCATCAAAACTCTTTACGTTGTCCCTGATTTTAAAGAAAGCAACTCAAGCATGCCTTCCTTTCCTTAAAGAATTGGTTTCATCAGAAAACTAATTTCAGATCATAATGAAGGTTGTCAAAAAAAAAAATTAAAGGCTGGAAAATGTCTAGTGTTCTGAAGACTGAAATTTTCAGCATCACCCCGCTCTTTTAAATATCATTAAATTTATGTCAGATTGTAAATAATTTCTCAAGAGTTGTGGGAAGTGTTTGTAAACCTATAGAGATACTGAACAAGTCTTCTGGCAATGGGTAAATGCATGCATGGTGCCAAGACAACTTCTTCAGGGTACTGAACAGGCCTGCTAGTAGTGAAGAAATGTCGGGTTCAAGAAAATTATCAGGTGTAAATTTTGATATTAATTATAAGCGCCCTTCATGTTGAATTGAAACTTCTTCAACAAGGTAGAGGTGTCAGAGTGGGTTAATTGACATCCCTTTCAAGGCTATAGACACCTGCTGGCAGTAATGGCCCTGTTAATAGTATCAGAACCATTGGATTAAAATATTGTTGCTCTCGTAATTAAAAAATTTCACCGGATTTCATTTGAACAGGAAGATATCTAAAGTTGGACTGTGTAATGGTTGTTGGAATTTGATTAAGATGTTTGGTTTCCTTCAACTATTTTCTGATGTGTAACCATTCTAAACAGTCCTAACATGAATTCGTCAATGATGCAGAGATAACTGCTTCTCCCAGTGAGTCACCATTGTTGGCATCCCTACATGATGTTTTTCTTTTTCAAGTGACAAATGCCAATTCCTGTAGCTGCCTATGCCTAATCCTATCAATATTGCTATTTGAATATGACTATTTGATTATAAAAGGGGTCTTTTGATTGTTCCTGCTTATTTTTATCTTCCGTTTTCATGCTTCATTCATGACTAAAAGCATGAATTAAGCATTAAAACTTTAAATCGTATTGTAATTTAATCTAAGGCTTGGTCCTAAAAGGGTCAATGTGTTTAAACATCTTTTAATGAATGTTGTTTTTCTTTGAGCTTATCATATATCAATGAAACACTTATTTTGAGTTGTTCTTAGATTGAAAGTTATATCTTGGATGCTTTGTATACCAAGAATCGATTGGCAAATGGACTATAGGCTTGTTTCATTTCAAATTCTTGGTAAATCGACTTTGGTTTTAAATTTTCGATATGATTTTTCTTGTAAAACACATCTTCTCCTAACCTTTGCAAATCCACTTCACCCATTACATTTGATGAAAATTAAACACACCTGGAACGTACCCGGTACTTCATTTCAATTGTAAATTTGAATCGACAGATACCTCATTACGAGCTAGGGTCTTGAGTTACGCTATGTACTCAAAGCATTCATTACCTGAAACGCCCGATTTTCATGGCTTGAAACCCCTTATGTTCACATTATGGTTGTGTTGGGGTGACTGCTAGTTTTACTCCTTTGTTTTTGGCTCAGACATTCCCATGTTGTTGCTACCTATTAAGCCCACAAGAAGTTTTGGTCGCCTGTGTGACTGTCTGTTCAAACCCTTATGGCCCTTGTCATCCGAATTGAGCCAAATAGCTCCCAAACTTTGTTGTTGTATGATGATGCGAGTGAGGATCTAAAGAGTCTAGGCTGGGATGTGTTTATCAGGAAATTCTAGGGTTATAAATTGCAAGTGGCCAAATATTTTTCCCTCACATTTAATGGATGCAGAGCCAAGGTGGGTGATATCCAGTTGGATATCACCGAAAAATTTATGAGTGAAGCAATGGGCCTCCCCCTCACTGGTCAAAAATGGTTTAAAAACTCAAAGTTGGATGAGGTACCATGGAGTCTGTTCATCACCTCTAGATAAATTCAACGTTGTGACAAAGGTATTCCAATATCCTTACTCAAGGTTAGATGGCATGGTTTGTTGGTAGTTTTAAGACAATTTGTCACCTTTGAAGGCCGTTTTGGCTTGGTGTTCCTTTACCACATACGATTGCTCATGCATTTTATTGGTTTTCATTTAAACATGTCTTTTTACCTTCTCAGAAGTTTGTATAATATGGAAAAGAGATATAAAAGGCAGAACTTAGATTCCAGCTTATTTCACCATGGTTTTATTAAGTTACTGTTAGCTCATCATTTGAAAACGCTCAGTGAATATTAGGATAGTTTCGTAACCCGCAATGGTTTCATTATAGTAAACCCTCTAGAGACTCCTGTAATGGATAAGTTGATGATAGAGAAGCCTCTTATTCCCTCTAGTCATAGGCCATATTTCTTGTGTGAAAACCCTTGTGAAAGGGATACTCCCAATCAGTGTGTGTGTGAGCAACAGGATGTCAGCTCCAAACTTATTAAAATTCTTGAGCATGAACAAGTTGTCTACCCTAATCTTAACATAAAATCCACCATTGGAAATCCTTCCAAACAGTCAAAGAAAAATCAATCCATGCTAGGGTTTCATAACAAGAGGGTTGGGCAACTTATTTCAAGGAGCTGCACAATAGATCAAAATATCATGTAAGCTCGACTGAATCGATCGAGGTCCATGAGAAATCTAACTCCAAGATTGAAAAATTCCTGGCAGAGGGAGATCTGAATTTTTCTAAATCAGATCCCAGTCAAACATTCGATTATGTAAAAAGCCTCCCACCGTCCCTGAAAGACAACAAGGAATTTATAGGAATTAAACCCGGTCAAAGGCCGATAGTGGACAATGGTATTGTTTTAACACACAGTCACATGCTTCCTCAACCAATTGCCCCTGCTACACATTGTGAAGTTTGTTTACATTGGATAGGTTAGTATTACACGGACATCCCCGCCCTTCAAGCAAAGATCAAGGCTCTTATGGCTCAAAATGACTCATTGACAAATGAAAACCATGAGCTCAATATCAATGCATAAAGGCAAGTAAAATGTTTAAAAAGGACAGGCAATATCATAATTAAAAACGCTAATAGTGTCAAGGTTGTGATCAACTCTAAGATATTGTGATTCGATTTTTGTTATCAGTTGAATGGTAAGATTTCTTTTTTATCATAGTTGTGTTTTTATTGTTATTTTTCCAATTAATCTAGATTTATTTAGATTTATGTTTCTAATAATAACACTGGCTACATAATCGTGAGATTTTGTAGCCAAGTCAATTCTCATATAAAATTTGGAAAATGCTAGTTAAATAAATATCTAATTTGCTCATTTCGTTTTTCTTTCAAGATAATATGTATCTTGTGTTGATCTCATAAGATGGAGCATGTTGGAGTTAATTAATTAGCCATCTCTTTTGGCTTGTTTTGTAAATCAAAACAAAACTTTCATAATTTTGAAAATATAGTCTGATATTGAGTGGTTTTTAGACCCTCTATCTTTGTAACTTTTAGATCCTTTTGAGATCTGATCCTATATTAGAAGATATGATGTTTAGCTTACA
>ML834039.1:42758-66586 GCA_009831015.1 Picea engelmannii | reverse complement strand
CTTTCCTCTGAATAGTCCTATTCCTCCTAATGAAGGGATCATAGAAGGCTTCCCTATGGCTTCCCAAGTTCTTTTTGTCATGATATTCACCCGTGTTTCTTCATCTAGAACACAATCAATGTTGAAGTCTCCTATTATTACTTCAATGCTTTCTTTTTCCTTGAATATCTCTGATAGTCTGACATGTCGATGGTCATTCAGGGTTTCATTTATTTGTAGCAATACTTTCCCTGACTCTTTCTGGGGTTCTGCCATTTCTGGATCTACCTTAGGGTTTCCTTTATTCAGAGTCATTTCTTCGATCTTAGCAATCATACTAGGGAAATCCGATACATCATGGTCCATAGAATTACAACAAAGACAACTAGGTCTTCTTCTAGGGCATTCCTTAGCAAGATGCCCTGGACTTATGTAGCTGTAACAGAGGGTTAATCCTCTCTTTCTTTTAAATGATCCCCAACCTTTCCGGTACTACGTACTAGGATCATGGTAGCTAACCTGCAAAAAATTCTTTCTAGGATCCTGCATCCATATGTTAGTCCAAAAATTCTTTCTATGCATGGGTATAACATATCTTTCATTATTCTTATTAGATCTATACACATCAAACCTTTTTTCATCTATTAGTGCCCTAGTTTTCAAGCTAGGAAAGATCCTATTAATCATACCAAGATCCATACTCTAGAAACAAAAATTTCCACTTATCTTACTTCTATGGAGCACAAAGCTTCCAGATCAAAATCTTTTAACTATTCTTACCTTTTATCAAAGCACAGAGATTGCATCTTAACTCTTTTAATCAGAAATCCTCACTTTTTCCTTTCTTAGAGCACAAATCTTTCAAATCTTTCTTCTTTCCTTCAGATCCAACCTCCTTTCTTCAGATCGTACTTATTTCTTTAGCAAAGAGCTTTATAATTCGAGTAGGATACTATGCACTAGGTCACATATCTACGCACAGATCTTTCACAATCTCAGGCCAAATCTTTGCACAAAGATTCTTCTTTCTCAGTTCCCAACAATCACAGTTCCAGGCCCAGGCAACGGAACCATTTGTTGGCACAAGGGTAGACCTAGGGTTCAATGCTACAACAATGCACCAAAAAATCCCTAACTATCGGCCCTTTAGGCAACACCTGTGAAGCAGATGAATTCTCACCTGAGGTAGAGGCAGGGGTGGCTGCAAGACTAAAGTGTCTGCAACCTTAGATGGGACACAAATATATGATTATAAAACTTAATAAAGAACTTAGCACTGTCAGTTCCTTAATATGCAATCAATATCCACTTCACTGATAAAACAGAGCTTCGTAGCATTCACACTAATCTAATGTATTTAAGCACTTAGCATAGGTAAATAGATCAGATTGAGCAGATCAAGCACTTAGCATAGCCATCTAGATCAGATCTAACATTCTCACACAAAGCATAAGTAGATAGATCTAAATACATCAAATCACTTAGAAAATAACATGTGCACACATCAGGACAAAGCACAAAGTAGCATAACACAGTGTTTACGTGATTCACCCCCACCTTGGGGATACGTCCACCAACTCTTCTTCTTATTGTCTTCAATCAATCGGTTACAAGCACAAAGCCTCAAAATCCTTACTCTGCATAGGATAGAAGATCCGTGTAGCTCGCTAGATCCTTCTTCCTTGCATTACAACACTAAGCCTTCCAAAATCTGCTACAAGGACCTGCACTTATCTCTGCAAGTCTCTTACATTCATGCACAAAGCACTTACAAAATCTACTTGCACTTATCATACATTCACATCACATAGATGCACCACACTTCTATCTAGCCTAAGTGTCTATTTATATGTTACAAAATAGGCCTAAACATGCATAAACCCATGGGCTTACATCCCAATCCCATTACATAATCCCCAAAACCCAAAAAGTACCCAAAAGGGGGTTGAGATCCCGTCATCTCTGCTTCGTATTCCGCTCCTCCTTCGACAGGCTGTCGAAGTCCCAAAATAGGTCAACATGACCAAGAATCTCCCAAAACTTGGTCAAGGGACAACACAAAGTCATTCATCCCATATGAAAATGGAGGTCTCGTCACACTCTGTGTGAACCGAGCATTGGTCATCGTGGATGATGGAATCATACCACTGCCCGAAGTAGAGGTGGTCGAGACCATTGTGGTCCAGACCAACAAGGGTGGGTTAGGAGGAGAAATGACCCCAGTGGTGGTAGTCATTGAGGGAGTGTGAGGACTCCCTGACGAAGTAGAAACATTTGCTTCCATAGATTCTTGTAAGAATATTTGACGCTCGTGAGGTGTTACCCTTGGAGGGACAAATTGTAACAAGATTGGCACCAACAATTCAGTGATCAGAGGCTTAACCGGAATGAGAGATTTTGCTCCAATGTTAGAAATAGTGAGTTCCTCTAGATTCAAGTAATCTCCTCTCAGAAATGGCTCAGTCACAGTATCTTGTGGCTCAGTCGCCTCAAATGACCCTTGTTGTTCAAGTCTTCGTCATAACGGTGGAGGTGGTGGCTCCAATGTAACCGATGGTAGGCCCTGAAGCCTTCGCGACCAATGGATCTCTTGATATTCCACTTTGTGAAAATATCAATGACACAGTAAGGATTTAACTAACTTTGAAAACCAAGCACACACTAGAAAAGTTCCTACAAGATAAACCAAGCAAAAGACTATCTAGTTGGAAGAACAGTTACGCCAGCCAACACTAGAGCAACTTATCGGTGCAAGTGAAAATCGAACATGGAAGCACCCTCTGGGTATACTCTACAAATCTTGGCCTGACGTCTACCCTAGGTACCACAATATACCTGCATATTCACCTGTGTAAGTCCTTATAATAAAGGCAACTAAGTTTTCATCTCACAAATAACCACCAGGAGGGTACATTCGACAGTCGAGTGGACCACAATGAGAAGGATAAAAAATATGAAACCTACCAAGGGTATCGAAAGCAACTGGTCTAGAAGACAACTGAGGATATTGAACAGATTCGAGGTCCATGAAGCTTCGTAGGCAAATGCAAGCGATAGTATCCCATGACAGATCCTCAATATGTGTTCCCCACTACGCTTGGTCCGACTTTGGAGGGGGTATCTCTTCTACCTTTCCTCATGTGACCTTGTGTTTGGCCCTTGTGTTAGAGGGGGTTCCCAGATAACTTTCACATCACTGTACTTCTACACTCCCTAGCTCTGACTCCAATGTTTGTTTATAATCCTTGAAGAGTTTCCTCTCCAACCTAATTCAAGGCTCTATCCCTAAACTAGTTGATTAACCCTACAAACATAAAAGTCTAGTTAATTTTAATTTAGTGTTTGTTTTAGATGGTTTGTTTTAATTCAAAGGACATGACAGTGAAACTAGTGATGTGTATGAGAGACGAAAAGAGGAGAAGTAAACAAAATTCTGAAAACAAAATTACTTTTATTTAACAATAAAATTCCGCAACTAACTCTTTAAACCAACTTTTCATAACTAACTATTTTCAATATCTTTAACTAAAACGAAATTTCACTTGACTATGAGCTACTTAAATTCTATGAAATCAGTTAAAGAACTTAAAAAACTGAACTCTTTTTCCTTTCAAGTAAAATAACTAACCCTAACTACTTTACCAAACTAAGAAATAGAAAATATTTTTCTTTTTGGAAATGATTTAAATAGGAAAAAACTTGAAGAATTTTTTTTTCTCTTTTATTTAAATCAAATGAAAGGAGGAAAAGAAATACAAGACAAGACTGAAACTGACCTCTAGCCCACTCTAGATTGTAGGGAGTTACTAAATACACCAAACAGGTTGATCAACAAACTCATAGACTCGCCTAAAACCCTTTCAGAATTAAACACGAGAAAAATTTAAAAGACAAGCAAACTGACATCTAACCCAAGCTACGACTATAAAAACCAAAGACACTAAACTTATTCAAGAAACCCTAAGAAGTAAAACCTCAATCAAGGAAGAGGTTGACTGCCTCTTCTTAAAAAAATATTCTTGACACATGTACACTACTGATTCTTAAGAAACCTACATATGTACACAAGTTGTCTATAAATAAGGGCACATATGTATGCATGTTTTCCCATAGCAGGTTGAGTACACCTCTGTATTTCTTGAAAAAAATAAATAAAAAGACAGGCTAATAGGGTAGGGAGAATTGGTATGGCACCAACAGGTGACTAGAATCCCTTAAAATACTCAACAGACTCAACATAAACTCAAAAGTTATAAAACCAATCAAACACCCAAAAAATATCCCCTAAGACCCAAGAGCCTTCCCCAGTATGGTTGCCAATTCTTCTAGCAGGAAAAAAACCCCTATGGCTACGCTAGGGTTTAAAATGTAGGCAGATCAATAACCATTTAAAAGTATCCTACTTCTCTAACTACCCCAAACATACCCCAGACTTATGCAGGAAAAGAAAAATGACAAGGATCCGGTAACTATACCTTTACTCTGCGTCCGGTGTTGATCCTCTCACACTCAATAGCTTCGCTGACTGCAAACCTCCTCCCAAGGGTGGCCTGCATTCAAATACAGATAAACAGGAAAGTACAAGCATGTGTTTCATACATAAATAAGGGTTAGATGTTAGAATAAAAACATAAAACAAATGAAAACATTCGACACATCATGTTTTGGGACAGGAAATGTACTTCTTTTATTGATAATACAATGATCACTTACAACCAAAGTCGGCTACTTATCCTCAAACCTAGTTCGGTCTCCTCTTCACCAAGATCCAAGTGCACCTTTATGTTTATTTCTCCTCTCAACATTCTTCTTGGGAAATGGAATGGGTTCTGATGGAGGAAAAGGGGAAAAATGAGGAATTCTGAGGCAATTCTCACAACAAGGCTGCAAATGCTTAGGGCAAGGAGGGGATGTGAAACGGACAGAGTTTCACTCTTCTTATGTATAGATGTGGAATCATACCTCAACACCTCATTTTATATGGGAAAAGGATGGTTATTTGGTTGGGTGACGAGCTATAGGCGGTGGATTAGTTGGGAAACTATCCAATAACCCGTAATCACAACGAATTCCTTGCAACTTTTTAATTTTTTCAACTTTTGCAAGTATATGCAAAATGTAATGGTGTAGCATGTGTACGTACATGGGTTGTAGTGGTGCAACAAGTGTATGTACACGGGAAGTAGTGGATCAGGGCGCGTACATCTTCAAAAAATTGGTTTTTTAGAAGAGCAACTCAGTGATGGCTTGGCAAAAAATGCAAGTAAGAGGGCCAAATGCTAGGTATGCATATGTAGATAAATTTAGGGTTATAACGTAGGTATTATTGATAGATGAAATTGACGGTAGAAAATTCATGGAAGAAAAATTACGGCAAAAAAATCGTAGCTGTAGAATTGCGGCAACACAATCATGGCAACAGAACTGCAGCAACAGAATCGTGGAAAAAAATACATGGCAACAAAATCACATCTATAGAAATAAATCTGTAATAGATCCACAACGACATGAATAAAAAGGTATGGTTTTCATATGTGTAGTGTTGAATCTATGAATCTGGTTGAAGGTTTGTCTTGTAAATATGTTGGATTCCCTCTTGGAAGTTTAGGGCTTGGTGTAGAATTGATCTGAGTAAGATCTACTGAAGTTTAGTACTGGTTCATAGCTAGTTATATTGACATAATAGTTAATCAATGATTGGAGTATATTTATGAGAGATATGGCACATCTTGTTTGAGGTATATTTTGTGAGCTAGGGTTTAGCTCTTGATATGGTATTGGATGTTTAGTATTGTTGCATATATCAGAATTGTTGAGGGATACAATTGGTATTTTGTTGTCAGTATTTGGCATATGAATATTGGTCTTTTGGTTGTGATGTGTTTTTGAAGTTGTTGGTTTAGTTTGAGGCTGCGTAACAGTAAGGTTTTGATGTCTAGTACATGTGAGGGTTTATTACACATGATTATGATTGTATGCACATGTATGGCACATGACTAGAGAGACATAGATTCACATGGTTTGAGTGATATTATTGTGATATTGGGTATGATATCTATGTTATCAGATCTAATCTATTGAGGATATTATTGGTATATGTTGGTACAGGTTGATTACAGGTTATTGGTACAGGTTGACCACAAGTTATTGGTACAGGTTGATTACAGATTGTTGGTATTAGCGATCAAAATACAGTGGTTTTTTAGAGTGTTTTGTATCTCTCTCTCTCTCTCTCTCTCTCTCTCTCTCTCTCTCTCTCTCTCTCTCTCTCTCTGTTTCACCCATTTTTCTTATTAGCCTTTAGCCAGTGTCTTAATCTTCTTATTTCCTTATCATCTCTCATTGATCATGATCACTCCAAACCTTTGTTATTCGGTATTCAACCTGCATTTCACAAATCACAAATTGTCAATATTTCTTAATTGATACATAGCCTAAACCATAGTTTTTTCATTTTTTTTAAAATTCTTGTGGTGTATGCAAATTAAGTGATCAATGACCTAAGTATAAACCCAAGATATATCAATTTCCATGTAATACTCCAAAGACTAGAGCACTAAGTCAAGAGTTAAAGGCTACCCGACACCCGAATTGATCCATTAATCTAGCAACGAGTTAAGCTAAAAACTCAAAGGCCACGCAGATGTCTATTGTTGAATGTAGTTTGTTTTATAAATCATTTTGACAGGTCAAAGATATCTGGCCACTAATCGAGACATGATTAAAGTCATGAAACAAGCCATCTATCAAAATCACTAGTGCCACAAGATCATTCTCTTAGAAGTAGAAGTCGACATCCAGTTGTTTGCAGAGATTGGGGTGTCTCACACCGAGCTAATAAGTTTAAACTCATAGGTGTTGAACTTCTGATCCTAACTCTATGTGCAAGTGTTCAATTGGTTACAAGTGTCAGTTTTAAAATGTTGCAAGTGTATCATGCAGAGGTTTGACGAATACAGGCGCAAATGCCCTATGATTGGGGATAACTCACATTCTGGGACATTTGACAGAATTGGAGGTATATCAGGCCAATATTGCAGGGTATTTATGTTCATTTGGATATTCTGTCCTCTGCATGTACATAGGGTGTTAATTGTCGTAAGTCAAAAGCACAAGCCATGAGTCAAACCTCAACTTGGTTACATGTCGAAACATTCATCAAGCGTAAACAACCAAAGTTCCACTTCATTTCTTTCATTGAAATATTTATCCAAACCCATGTGTCGGTATGGCTTTGTTTCGATGGTTTTCATAGTTCGCAGTGTTTATATGATTTAGATTATCAAATAATACATTGCAAAAATGGACAATCATGTATTATAAATACATGAGTTGTTGTTCCATTATTCACAGTTTTTTATGGGTATTGATAACTACAAAATCGGGTTTCTTTTTTAATGCAGTCATCACTTATTCTTTTATACCAGGATATCTTACACCGACGTCTGTCACAATTTTTAGAAATCGTATCTACATAGATAGAGGTCTGACACTTTTCATGCAACCAACTTGTGCTAACAATACGATCAGGGTTTGTGTTTTTCCCCTTAGCCATTTGGGATTGCAAGGCATTGGAATCAGACCCGATTTGCTATCCTGAGAATAGAACATCAGTGAGGCATATTTTTAAGAGATATAAAATCAGACACAAGGATGTCTGGGGGATTGTATTTCAAGGATGAAAGACGTGATATTGTAAACGCTAATAGTACTTCAAATTTGATAAATGCAACAATCGCTCCTTCAAAAGAGTTCATGCAAGGAGAATTTTCACAAGCATTGCAAGAAAATGCAATATGTGCTCTGGCTATCATATCAGGTGGACTATCTTCAGTAATTTCAAGTATTGGTGAAAGTTTTTAGTCTTGCACATCAGATTCCCATACTGCTGACACAATAGGGGCATTAGTTTCAGCCTTTATGATCTATGATGGTAGTGTAGAAAACACAAAAGAGGCAAACCCAGTATCTATTGAACAAGTCTTGATTAAGAAATTCAAGGCTCAATCATCTTTTCTTGTACAAGAACGTACAATAGGAGCCCTTTCTAGCTTATATGGTAATAACTACTTAAGTAGCAAGTTCCAAAATGTAGAAGAAAAGCATTTTCTTGTGGGTTTAATCACAATGGCTACAGATGAAGTTCAAGAGGAGCTCATAAGGTCTCTTCAAATTCTCTACAACAGTGCAAGTAATATGTGGCGTGCCTTTCAAGGCAGGGAAGGAGTTCAGCTCTTGATATCGCTTCTTGGCCTTTCTAACAGCAGTAGGAATGTGCAGTAGCATTTCTTTGTATGTTATCAAATGAAAACGATGAAAGCAAATGGGCAATTACTGTTGTAGGTGGTATACCTCCTCTTGTCCAGATTATGGAGATTGGATCTTCAAAAGCAAAAGAGGACTCTGCAATTGTTATTGGGAACCTCTGTAATCACAGTGAAGATATTTGTGCATGTGTTGAAAGTGCAGATGGTGTACCTGCACTGATATGGTTTTGGTAGTCCAAGTGGAAAAGAAATTGTTGCAAGGACATTGAACCATCTTATCCATAACTTAGATAGAAACACTATCAGCCAACTCACTGCTTTGTTTACAAGTGACTTACCAAAATCAAAGATCAAGAAATTTCTCAACGATGGTATGGGCCACAACATCGTTAATGAAAACAATTAATTTGATCATGAAAGGTTTCCTTCTTGACCAAAATAGAAATTTCACCAGCTTAGAAGGCGGAATTATAACCAGTTAGCTGATGAAAAGCAGAGCTTTCACCAGCTAACTAGCAAATCTTAAGGCGAAATAGCTGGTGAAACCTAAGACTGGCCAGCGAAGGTGTATTTTTGCCCAGATCGAAGTTTTTCTCAACCGAATCTCTTGAAAATGCTTTCCAAAGATACATATTGAATTATAGTGTCAAATCTAATATCCACTTTTGATGCAAAGGAGTTAGAGGAGGATTTCAAGTTGATTTGACACTTATTTTGGGGGCAATAAATCAGGTTTTTTTCCAAAATTAGCAAATTCGAATTTCATCTTTCTTAAGAGTCAAAAAATATCCTTGGAAGGCTTATCTACACTACACAAGGATTCTACATCATCTGAAGACCATGAAATGTGGAATTGACCTCATTTTGAGGATCATTCCTTATCTTTTGTAAATCAGTTTTGACTTTCTATCTTTAGCATATCTGATCCATTCTTTTAGGATCTGAAAACTGTATTATAGAGCTATAAAGATGAAAATATGAGAGGAACTAAGAGGTTCAATCATGGATACATTTTGTCTCATGTATTTAGACTCTTATCTTGATATGAATCACAGTCTTCTTTTGCTACCAATGTCAGATTTGTTCATGTGTTGCATTACTCTGTACTTTGATTCAGTTTAGCTCAGCTTTTAAGAATTGTTATCTTCTTATTTAGCTCATGAATTTGAATTAAAGGATCTCTTACTATCTTGTATGACCCTTCATGTTAATGTACTTGGTTATCTAGATTAGTGTTCTTCATACCCTATTTCAATTACTCTGTCTGATCATTGATTTCTAAAAGCATTGTCTTATTCAAATGCATGATAAGTTGTTCTTCTCATTAGCCATTGGGTTATCCCATTTATCTAAGCATACCAAATTTACCATATTCTTGAGTTACCAAGCATCTTTGGCCTACAACCCCAAAGAGTTTCTTGGAGTGATAAAAAATTGGCATCGTTGCCAGGGAGAGGAGATTGAAACTCAGCTTCCTTGGGAGATGACAAGATCCATCTTTGATGATAGACAAAGTCTGGACATATATTTGGTTGTAATCATATATCTGGCGACTCCATGAAGGACAGATTCAGTGGAGACTCCACAACATTCAGATGTCAAAAGCATTTTTTGCTCTTTTGGCTCGAAGGTTTGCACCTCTTGACTTCTCTTCAGTTCCTGGTTTCCCACATCCAATACCTAATATGTCAGAATGGGGAGATTTTCTTCCTATCTTCAGAGAGAACAAGGAAGACAATCCTACAAAGCATCTTCTCAAGTTTCATGAATGCATGGATCTACTAGGCCTACAACATGAAGATGTTCATGCATTCCTTGTATGGTGATGCACGTCAGTGGTATTTCTCTTTACCTCCTTCCAGTATTTCATCCTTGAAGGATTTTCACGAAGTATTCATTGAACATTGTAAAAGGTACTATTCAGATGAGTTTTCATTCAATAATTGCTGTGAAGAATATGAATTGCATTCTCATGTTGAAAATGTAAATAGAGAAGAATATCTCCCTCATCATCTACATCATATCTCTAATGATCTTCATGATGATGTGATTTCACATCAACATAAACTAGAAATGGATTATAAAGGAGCTAAATGTTCTCTAGATACACATGGAAATGATCAGCTTTCTGTTGGTCAGATATCCATTGCAATAAGTAAAGCTAGCCCACAATTTTCAGATTTGCAGATCAAGAGAAGTGGTAGTAACTATGAAGAACAAGATTTTCAGAAAACATCTAATCTCCAAGAAGGATAGAAAGAGGATTATATGTCTCCTTATGTACCTTACATGTCAATGTCAGATGAGAAGGATGAATAAGATGAGGTAAAAGGTGATATTTTTTCAAATCTATTTCAAGATCCTATTGTTGATGACTCTATGCAAGAATCTCCATCTCTATCATTAGAAATTGTTCTTGATGTTCCCATGTTTGATAAATATAGTGATGAGGAAGAAGACTTTAAGTCTTGTGAAGGATTGTTGACTACTAAAATTTCATCTAGTCCTACTTTTCAGCAAAGAGATGATCAGAGATGTATGCACGTTGAGGTTAATAATAGCTATCAAGATCTTACTGTAGTAGGGAACATCTTTCATTATAACCGAGATATTAATGATCTTCAGAATGTTAACCATCATATAGATTCTTTTAACATGGTACCAAATGCATCTATTATTTTAGGTTGTCATAAAGATCAGATTGCCTCCTTTGAAAAATTGAAAAATGATGAGCAGATTTTTGTATCAGCGTATGACAGTTTTGAATCTACAATAGATCCTAAGGGTATCTCTCATTTTCAAGATTTGTAGCAACTGGAATTTTGCAGTAGATATGAAGAAGAAGACGAGGATCTGAAAACTCTAGATTAGTGGTCCATCTTATATGTTTCTCCAATAGATCTCGAGCAGCTTGCATTCAACATTGAGATTAGTAAAGGCAGCCTTCAACATCATTTCAAATTACAGCTGGATTAGCAGTCCAAAGGGGTATTTCTTTGTGAATTTGATGACCCTTTTAATGACTATTTGGAGTCTATGAGTAGCATGGATGTTAAAATATTTTTTTCAGAAGAAGATTGTCTTTATCATCTGTTCAAACCTCTTTTCTGCATGATATGGCTTCCATTGTTTCTCGGGTCAAGATCTAGCATGATGTCAGTAAATCAGTTCCTTACATGGCTTTATTGGAAGCATCACTTCACTTGATAAGAGGCAGAACAATTGGTTAGTGTAGGAGTAGAAGAGAATAAGCTCACTCAATGAGCATTAGAATTTTCAGTTATTGGTTGTTGATTTCAATGAATAAGCAGGGCAGGCTACAGGCAGGCTACAGGCAAGCTACATGCAGGTTGCAGGTTTGCAGAGGAATAGTTGCACAGGCCAGATGAGTCCATAGCCCAATGGTAAAGGTGACTAGAACTACTAGGTTCTTGGAAACCTTGCAAGGAGGTCTCCATCCCAGTTGGAGCCAGTTGTTAGCAATCAAAATACACTGGTTTTTTAGAGAATTTTTTATCTCTCTCTCTCTCTCTCTCTCTCTCTCTCTCTCTCTCTCTCTCTCTCTATTTCACCCATTTTTCTTATTAGACTTTGGCCAGTGTCTTAAAATTCTTGTTTCCTTATCATATCTCATTGACCATGACCACTCCAAACCTTTGTTATTCGGTCTTCAACCTGCATTTCAAAAATCACAAATTGTCAATATTTCTTAATTGATACATAGCCTAAACCATAGTTTTTGCCTTCTTTTTAAATTCTTGTGGTGTGTGCACATTAAGTGATCAATGACCTAAGTATAAACCCAAGCTATATCAATTTCCATGTAATACTCCAAATACTAGAGCACTAAGTCAAGAGTTAAAGGCTAGCCGACACCCAAATTGAGTTATTAATCTAGCCACGAGTTAAGAGAAACACTCAAAGGCCACGCAGAGGTCTATTGTTGAATGTAGTTTGTTTTATAAATAGTTTTGACATGTCGAAGATATTTGGCCACTAATTGAGCCATGATTCAAGTCATGAAACAAGCCATCTATCAAAATCGCTAGTGCCACAAGATCATGCTCTTAGAAGTAGATTTCAACATCTAGTTGTTTGCAGAGATTGGGGTGTCTCACGCCAAGCTAATAAGTTTAAACTCATAGGTGTTAAACTTTCGATCCTAACTCTATGTGCAAGTGTTCAATTGGTTACAAATGTCAGTTGTCAAATATTGCAAGTGTATCATGCAGAGGTTTGACAAATACAGGCGCAAATGCCATATGATTGGGGATAACTCACGTTCTGGGACATTTGACAGAATTGGAGGTATATTAGGATGAGATTGCAGGGTATTTATGTTCATATGGATATTCCATCCTCTGCATGTACAAAGGATGTTAATTTCCGCAAGTCACAAGCACAAGCACAAGCCATGAGTCAAACCTCAACTCGATTACATGCCGAAACATTCATCAAGTGCAAACAACCAAAGTTCCACTTCATTTCTGTCATCGAACGATTTATCCAAACCCATGTGCTAGTACGGATCTCTTTCGATTGTTTTCTCATTTCACAGTGTTTATAGGATTTAGATTATCAAATAATACATTTGCGTAAATGGATAATCATGTATTATAAATACATGAGTCGTTGTTCTAGTATTCACAGTTTTTGATGGGTATTGATAACTACTGTTGTAGGAAAATCTCCCTGCGGACAGGTAGATCACCTCTAAGGCTTGACCTTAACCCTAGACAGAAAAATGATTAATGTGGACACTGACTTCCTTTCGAATCTATCTAAACTAACACATGAGAAGAAAGGATGATAGAAGTACCTGTTATCGACGTTTGCCCCTGCACGCTCCGAGTTGCGCTCCAATTCTTTGCTCCTCGCTGAGTTCTGTGGACAAAACGAGATACGACCACTTCCTACTCTATTGATATTAGCTTGAAAATAGATCTATCACTAAATGATAAGTTCATGTAACATCATACGCAAACTAGAAAGAAACAAGCCAAGCGTGTCATATTGATGAGAATAATGACAACAGTACTTACAATCGTAGATGCGAATGTGACAGCTTCGTCAAGTCCTCTTCATCTAACCCTTACCTGAAAGATCCACAACTTGGATAACAACAGCTTCACTGATCACTCTCCTTTGGCTGACTGTAAGCTTCCTCCAAGATCATAAGTTTCATATGTTCAATTCTTCCCCAATCAGCTCCTGCACCACTTATGAGATCATAAGTTTGGTGTGATTCTCCATTTTTCCATTCCATACCACTCATGAAATCATAAGTTTGGTATGATTCTCTCTTTCTGTCCCCTTTCACCATTAGAAAGATTTCTTATATAGCCTTGGAGAGGCTCAAAAATCTTGAGATATCCTTGGGGAAGGTGAGGATTTTCCTCCTTCAGTTGAGGATCTTCCCTAGGATCATGGTTGGACTAGGGATTTGAATCCAACTGCCTTCCAAGAATGAAAATATGCTTCCCTCATTCATCTCAACAGTTTAACAACCGCCCAGAATAGGTAGTGCTCCCTCAAAAGGGCCATCAGAGCATTGTAGAGCTCCCTAGTAAGCTTTAGGGGGTGCAAGCGCTCTCAAAATCTATAGCGCTCCCTTAAAAGGGCCAGGGGAGCATTATAATGCTCCTTGACAGTGTAAGGGGGAGCGTCGATGCTCTGAGATAGTGTAAGGGGGATCGCTTCTCTCCAAAACTCAATTCTTTGGGTGCTTTCAGATGGAAAAAGATTTGCAAGCTTGTTGACTCATTTCTCCTCTTCCAAATCAAATGTTTGAGGTGTTTCAAGTGTCCTTCTCATGTCATTATAGGCATGACATAGGCATCATGGCAGTATGCTTTGATTGACACTTGCGACACTTGCGACCTTGTGATAAAAATGCGACACTTGCGACCTTTGTAATGACGACACTTGCGACACTGTCAAAGTGAGTAATTTTGATGTGTAACAGATTGCCCCCTAAAGTATGAAGTTAGAAGATGCGAACTGATGACTGAAATACTTTGTAGATGTTCAAGCAAGGGTATAGACTCGGAGAACCTGACGAAAGCTACACACAAACATCCAACAAATATCATGACATATTTCAAAACCCAAGGCAAGCATACCTATGCTTGGGTGATCAAGACTTAGTAGGATATGGCCGCCACAAAATACACTGCGGATCCATAATTGTATTGATAAAAAGGTATAGCCACCAAAGATATAATGTGGATCTATACTCTGATGACTCCGACTGATCGTAGCCACGAAGAATACACAGTGGAGCTACGAGATGACAAGACATAGCCACGACCAATACAAAGTGGATCTATGTGACAGTGTATGTGTCATTGTTCATTCCATCGCAGCATGGGAAAAGCATGTATCAAAGTGATGGCTCAACCCAGGGTCTTCATACCAATCCCTATATGGTATGAATCTGACCATGTGAATAGATATCCTAGCATCGAACATGGCAGAAACCACTTGATTACCAGTCAATGGTGTGAACCGTTAACAAGTATGAGGGAGATCACCATTAATGCCAATGATTCCCAAGGTACCCTAGTACATTCCAGCGAATGTGAATAAATGAGCTGAAGTCGAACATTCATGGAATCATTCGATCAGGGGTCAATGATGTAAACCCATTGTCGAATGTGAGGAGGCCTGCCATTGAGGCATGCAGGTCCCAAAGTACTAAATGGTTTCTAAGTCTAGTTCCCGAATAATGTGTTGGAGTCGACAGGAATAGACTCGTCGAGGGAGGGCCTTGATGTATCCCCCATCAACGACATGAAATGGACATGGAGATGTAATTGGTAGATCATATGGACTGACACAGGTTTTGAGACAAGATATTTGGGATGGCTGACTCTCGAGGCGGATACTTCCCTTGAACACTGAGGCACAACAACAAAACATGACATGGACCAAAACTATGCAGTGGATACTGTGACTTGCGTCGGGTGACCCAAAGGAGTGAAAGGAACTCAAAGGATTGGCTTAGTGCAGAGGTTCAACGGATTATGATATATGTAAAGTGACAAAGTGTCGTGTTCAAGGGAAACTCTAAGAAGTGCTAGATGATGTTATCAAGAGACTGCTTGGCTTGATCCTTTCAATTTTTCCCCCATCCAGATAGATGAGTACCTCTTTTTGATTTAATGAGCTCGAGGAGGATAAGACATGATCGATATAACTCACCTTCGGTAAGTTTCTCTTACTTTGTTTAATGAACCGGAAGAAGTAAGGTTTCGGTCCCGTACAGGCCTGTCGATGTGTGATTTAACGAGTCCAAAGACACAAAAATCGAAGGTTTTTTGGGATTATATAGTTTGGAAAAACACTTTAAAAGAGAACTCTCTCAGTTCCTTTTTCATACAGTAGTCCAACGAGACCGAAAAAGGGTTAAACTATCACTCGTAAGACGCCCTTTCTGACCTTTTAACGAGTGTGAAAGGAAGCAAGATCACTCAACAATCTTTTCATATTTAGAGAGTCTGAAAAGGGTTTAAAGGATACTCCAGGGGGGTTCCTTTTTCATGTGGTGTCCATACAGGTCCGAAAAAGAGATAAAAGTTTACCCGGTTACATTCTCATGTATTTATGAGCACGAGAGAGAACAAAGACTAAGCTCGGTATGCCCCCAGCTTGAAAGCTAGTGACTTGACTCCAGAATGATCATCAAAGACTGGAGACATGCCCCCCAAGCTTCAATTCATTCACCGACTTTGAGGTTGTCACCAATTTCTGTGCTAGATGGAGAAAAAGGATACAGGTGGATGAAAAGAAGGTTCAAAAATGAGACCTAACGAAAGACTCGACTCGACATCTACGAGATCTGGCGAAAGACTCAACTTGAAGGGAGAGGTGATTGTTTCATTTTTTAACGAGCTTGACACAGGAAAAGAACTATGCTCAAGATGCCAGGTTCGATCCCTAGATTGTTGTTTCATTTTTTAATGAGCTTGCTACAGTGAAGAAAACTATGCTCAAAGCCTCTGTTTCATTTTTTAACGATCTTGCCACAGAGAAGAGAAACTATGCTCGTGACCTCTGTTTCATTTTTTAATGAGCTTGCCACAGAGAAGGAAAACTATTCTCATTATGCCCCCACCATGAAATCTAGCGACCTCTGTTTCATTTTTTAACGAGCTTGCCACAGAGAAAGGAAACTATGCTTGTGGTTTCTTCTTGATCACGGCTTCCAAGAGGATAACGCTCTAGAAGGATACCATGTCAAGGGACAAGACTCAGCCATGGCTTCTAAGAGATCTTCGTCGGATGGAAAACGATCACTCTGGAAGGAATACATGTCGAGGGTCGTGACAGGGGTAAGGAGATCAAGCTCCAATAACCCTACCGAAGAGATCACCATGTCAACTACCAGATCCAAATCATCAGAAGTTAAGGTCATGGGAGACAACGACACATAATTGACATGCAGCATGGGTGATACTGTCTGCATATAAGAACCACTTAGGGAGGTAACCCAGTCGAGGCCGATGAATGAAAGTTGATCAATAGTCACAATTCTTCCATCGTGAGGGAAAGATATCACATGGAAAAGAGTGGATACAATAGCTTTCATGGCATAGACATAATCTCACCCAAGGAGTAAAGTGAAATCCAAGGGGTCTCGAGATACCATGACATCGATAAAGACAGTTTTCCCTCCCAAAGTTACAGGAAGCTGAGGGAGGATCCCTAAAGGTTGACTAGTTCTTTTGTTAAAAGCTAACAGATTATGTGTAACCGGTGCAAGATGAGGACAACCCAAAGTGTACCAAGCAATAGAAGACAAAATACTAATGGACGCACCTTCATCTATCAGCGTTTGAGGAACGTCCCGACCACGAACCTGTACCGTAATCTGGAAAGGAATGTGGGAGGGAAGACGAGGTCCAGTTAGCGCACCCCAATCAAAAAGGATGTCTTCAGTACTTGGAGGGGGTTCCATAGGAGAAGGAGGAATGCCCCCCGACACGGTAGAGTATTTATTAACAAGAAAAACATGGGAAGTATCGGGTTTACTCTCTAGAAGGAGAGTAGGATCGACCAATGATTGGATCGGATCAACCAATGGTGGACTTTGATGGACCACTTTAGCACTCTTCAGAGGAAGAGTGGGATTGACCGATGAAAGGGTTGGACCAGTCGCTTTGGCACTCATCAAAGGAGGAGTGGGATCGATCAATGGTGAAACCGAATCGACCACTTGAGTTTCATTCTCCAAGGGAAGAATGGGGTCGATAGGTGGAGATGGATCGACTGCTTTGGTGTCACTCTTTTGATGAAGAGCAGGGCTGATCGATGATGGAACTGGATCAGCTACTTGGGTTTGTGGTTCAATCGAGGAGGAAACTAGATTGACCACCTGATCAACTGGACTGACTGGGGATGGAACCGGATTGACCAATCCATCAACCAATGATGGGTCGGAGGAAAGTTTACGATAACCTTTTGGAAGTTGAAGTTTTTCCAAAAGAGAAGAATCCTCATCCATGCGAGGACAAAGGTGAAAGTAATGATTACCTTTACATAACATGCAAGGGAACTTGACAATTTTCTTCTTCTTACCAACCTGGACATCACTAGTTGATGGGGTATCATTGACATGACTGACAGAGGCTGATGAAGTCGAGGACCACATTTCTAAGACCTAGGTAAGACCGGGGAAATCCCTCAGAAAGTGGTCACCCTTGCAAAGGCTGCAAGGGAATTTGGGTTTTGGATTGTTTCTTTCAATCTTGTTAACCTCATCAACACTCCCAGCACTATTAACAGTAACCAGTTTCTTAGATCCAACATCTGATGTTGTTGGGGTCTTGGTCCTTTTCAGGCTCTTCTTCTTCTTCTCTTTCCGTTTCTTCTTCTTCTGATCAACCTGGAAACTTGCTTTAGAGCTTTCACTAGGCAAAGAAGGAGAAATGGAAGGAGACTTGATGGGAGAAGAAGGCAAAAAGTCAACGTGAGGTTGATGTGTGGGTGGTGTATTGACATCCAAAGTATTAGGTGCAACTGAAACATTGGGAGGATTTCGGATCGCTGGAGTGGGGAATAACCAAACTAGTAATCCAATAGTGAGTCCTGGAAGACTCAGTGTGGCAACATATGGAGGACCAAAGTTTCCAAATGAAGGAAAGGTATAAGGTTCCCCAGAAGAAGGGGTTCCTCCATTGGTACTCCCAGGATTCGACGCCATTAACACTGACTTGACCTAAGGTCCACTAAGTAAAAGAAACAACATACGCTAATAGAATCTAAGAATCACAACCAAGCAAACATGACCTTCTCTCGATGACTGTACTAGTCGGTGATGAAATCCAACGTCGCATGATCAAGTCCAGAAGGGGCAGGGATAGGGTGGAACAGTTACAATGGCGAACTGCTTAATGGACTTACGCCTTGGTGCAAGCTTCCACGCAGTAATTGTGGATTTACCCTCCAAGGAGCCCAAGTGAGTTTGACTAATGTCTTCTCCAGGTACAGTGAGACTTCCCGTCACCGTCACCTTGTGTAAGATCCTAAAGATTATGGCCACTAAGGTTACCAATTCGCAGTCAGCCCTCAGGCAGGAACAGTCGACAGTCCGATCCGAACGTACGGGCAGGGTATCAAGCCTGAAATCAACTAAAAGGATTCCACGCAGTAATTGTGGATTTACCTCAAAGTGATCCCCATAATACGATCTGACCACCACAATCAGTTAAACCACGGAGGGTTAGTCCCCGTAGCTCACCCGAATGCGACCTCGTGCGTAACCCCTGTGTGAGAGGGGGATCCCAGGCACACTTATACAATAACTGGATTTACTCTCCCTAACTCAGAATGCTACTGTTTGTTTTTGGAACTTTGGAGAGTTATGCTCATAACCCTATTCCAAAGTACTAAGCCTATTCTACTGTTGGTGGAGGATCCTAGCAAAGAAAAATTCTAGATAATTTTTAATTAGCGTTGATTTTTAGTGGTTGTTCTTTACGCAAAGGGGTGCATGGAAGTGAAACAAATGGAATTTATGAATCTGACCCAAAGAGTGCATCAAGCATGATAAGCAATCATTTCCTTTCGATGGACATCTAGCTAAGGGAGAGAGAGAGTTCGTTCACTAACAAGCACAACTATGGAATTCCCTCAAACGATTCTTTTTCTCAATCAAATTCTGATGTAATGCAAAAACTTTCAAATGCCTTCTAATATGCTCAAACAATAATGAAGATATCTTTATTGTTTGTGTATGGATGATGATCAATACAACACAATGCTTATCTTTGCTAATTATCTTCTTGGTATGAATGACAACCAAACTAGCATAAGCAAAAGTCACATAAACAATACACCCTTCGTAGCAATCAAAACGAAAAAGTGAAGGAAAGGAAACAATCAAAGAGAAAACAAAATTTTACACCCAAAAAGAAAAAGTTGAAGAACAATGACCTTGACTGAATTCTAGATGAAGAGGTCTGTAGGCCTTTGATGACCTTCACCAAGGTTTTTACTCAGCTGATGAGGAGAGAAGAACAATGCACAAGTTTCAAATTTCACTCAACAGGAAAAACTTAATGAAAAAGTGAAGGAGGCTACAAGATCCAAACAGTAAGGTGCTTATTCTTCAATTAAAATATAGATATCAAGGTTGAAAATAAAGAAAGACTGACTCACAAGGTTACCCAGTAGAGGAACACAGAGGCAAAATCCAAAAAATGCAATTTTGGAAGGTTTTTGGGCCAAAAAGAGGCTGGCACTATGTTGCCAAGGGCAAGGAGCATTGGTGCTCTATTAACACTAGGACAGGGGCACCAGGGTCTAAAAGCTCCAAAAATGTCAAAAAATTTCAAAAATTGAGATTCAAACTTGACAAGTATGTTGAGTGTGATAAGGTAAGGAGCCAATCATCTCATGAAACTAATCAAAGAGGGGTGAACTGGGTCTGAACCAATCAAGGGATAGAACAAGGTCAATGAGGAGAAAAATCCAAACAAGGGGTTTCAATTTTGAGGCTATCTCCCCAGTGTAGTCGCCAGTTTCTGTTGTAGGAAAATCTCCCTACGGACAGGTAGATCACCTCTAAGGCTTGACCTTAACCCTAGATAGAAAAATGCTTAATGTGGACACTGAATTCCTTTCGAATCTATCTAAACTAACACATGAGAAGGAAGGATGATAGAAGTACATGTTATCGATGTTTGCCCCTGCACGCTCCGAGTTTCACTCCAATTCTTTTCTCCTCGCTGAGTTCTGCAGACAAAACGAGATACGACCACTTCCTACTCTATTGATATTAGCTTGAAAATAGATCTATCACTAAATGATAAGTTCATGTAACATCAGACGCAAACTAGAAAGAAACAGGCCAAGCATGTCATATTAATGAGAATAATGACAGCAGTACTTACAATCGTAGATGCGAATGTGACAACTTCGTCAAGTCCTCTTCGTCTAACCGTTGCCTAAAAGATCCACAACCTGGATAACATCAACTTCACTGATCACTCTCCTTTGGCTGACTGTAAGATTCCTCCAAGATCATAAGTTTCATATGTTCAATTCTTCCCCAATCAGCTCTAGCACCACTTATGAGATCATAAGTTTGGTGTGATTCTCCATTTTGCCATTCCATACCACTCATGAGATCATAAGTTTGGTATGATTCTCTCTTTCTGTCCCCTTTCACCATTAGAAAGCTTTCTTATATAGCCTTGGAGAGGCTCAACAATCTTGAGATATCCTTGGGGAAGGTGAGGATTTTCCTCCAGTTGAGGATCTTCCCTAGGATCATGGTTGGACTAGGGATTCGAATCCAACTGCCTTCCAAGAATGAAAAGATGCTTCCCCCATTCATATCAACAGTTTAACAACTGCCCAGAATAGGTAGCGCTCCCTCAAAAGGGCCATCAGAGCGTTGTAGCGCTCCCTAGTAAGCTTTAGGGGGCGCCAACGCTCTCAAAATCTATAGCTCTCCCTTAAAAGGGTCAGGGGAGTGTTATAACACTCCCTGACAGTGTAAGGGGGAGCACCGACGCTCCGAGATAGTGTAAGGGGGAGCGCTACTCTCCAAAACTCAATTCTTTGGGTGCTTTCATATGGAAAAAGGTTTGCAAGCTTGTTGACTCATTTCTCCTCTTCCAAATCAAATGTTTGAGGTGTTTCAAGTGTCCTTCTCATGTCGTTATAGGCACGACATAGGCATCATGGCAGTATTCTTTGCTTGACACTTGCGACACTTGTGAGCAACATGCGACACTTGCGACCTTGTGAGAAAAATGTGACACTTGCAACCTTTGTAATGACGACACTTGCGACACTATCAAAGTGAGTAATTTTGATGTGTAACACTACAAAATTGGGTTTCTTTTTTAATGCAGTCATCACTTCTTCTTTTATACCAGGATATCTTACACCGATGCCTATCAGAATTTTCAGAAATCGTATCTCCATAGATAGAGGTCTGACACTTTTCATGCAGCCAATTTGTGCTGACAATACGATCAGGGTTTGTGTTTTTCCCCTTAGCCGTTTGGGATTGCAAGGCATTGAAATCAGACCCGATTTGCTATCTTGAGAATAGAACATCAGCGAGGCATATTTTTAAGAGATATAAAATCAGACACGAGGATTTCTGGGGGATTTTATTTCAAGGATGCAAGATGTGATATTGTAAACACTAATGGTACTTAAAATTTGATAAATGCAACAATCTCTCCTTCAAAAGAGTTCATGCAAGGAAAATTTGCACAAGCATTGGAAGAAAATGCAATATGTTCTTTGGCTATCATATCAGGTGGACTATCTTCAGTAATTTCAAGTCTTGGTGAAAGTTTTCAGTCTTGCACATCAGATTCCCAGATTGCTGACACAATAGGGGAATTAGTTTCAGCCTTTATGATATATTATGGTAGTGTAGAAAGCACAAAAGTGGCAAACCTAGTATTTATTGAACAATTCTTGATTAAGCAATTCAAGGCCCAATCATCTTTTCTTGTACAAGAATGTATAATAGGAGCCCTTGATAGCTTGTATGGTAATAGCTACTTAAGTAGTGAGTTCCAAAATGCGGAAGAAAAGAATTTTCTTGTGGGTTTAATCACAATGTCTACAGATGAATTTCAAGAGGATCTCATAAGGTCTCTTCAAATTCTCTGCAACAATGCAAGTAATCTGTGGCGTGCCTTTCAAGGTAGGGAAGGAGTTCAGCTCTTGATATCGCTTCTTGGCCTTTCTAACAACAGCAGGAATGTGTAATAGCATTGATTTGTATGTTATCAAATGAAAATGATGATAGAAAATGGGCAATTACTGTTGCAGGTGGTATACCTCCTCTTGTCCAAATTCTGGAGATTGGATATTCAAAAGCAAAAGAGGACTCTACAATTGTTATTGGGAACCTCTGTAATCACAGTGAAGATATTTGTGCATGTGTTGAAAGTGCAGATGTTGTACTTGCATTGATATGGTTATGGTAGTCCAAGTGGAAAAGAAATTGCTACAAGGACATTGAACCATCTTACCCATAAATTAGATAGCAACATTATCAACGAACTCACTGCTTTGTTGACAAGTGACTTACCAGAATCAAAGATTAAGAAATTTCTCAACGATGGTATGGACCGCAACATCGTTAATGCAAACAATAAATTTGATCATGAAAGGTTTCCTTCTTGACCAAAACAGAACTTTCACTAGCTTAGAAGGAAAAATTGTAACCAGTTAGTTGATGAAAAGTAGAGCTTTCACCAGCTAACTAGCAAATCTTAAGGCGAAATAGCTGGTGAAACCTGAGACTGGCCAGCAAAGGTGTATTTTTGCCCAGATCAATTTTTTTCTCAACTGAATCTCTTGAAAATGATTTCCATAGATACATATTGAATTATAGTGTCAAATCTAACATCCACTTTTGATGCAAAGGAGTTAGAGGAGGATTTCAAGTTGATTTCACACTTATTTTGGGGGCAATAAATAAGGTTTTTTTCCAAAATTAGCAAATTCAAATTTCATCTTTCTTAAGAGTCATCAAACAATATTGGAAGGCTTATCTGCACTGCACAGGGATTCTACATCATCTGAAGACCATGAAATGTGGAATTGACCTCATTTTGAGGATCATTCCTTATCTTTTGTAAATCAGTTTTGACTTTCTATCTTTAGCATATCTGATCCATTCTTTTAGGATTTGAAAACTGTATTGTAGAGCTATAAAGCTAAAGATATGAGAGGAACTAAGAGGTTCAATCCTAGATACATTTTGGCTCATGTACATAGACTCTTATCTTGATATGAATCACAGTCTTCTTTTGCTACCAATGTCAGATTTGTTCATGTGTTGCATTACTCTGTACTTTTATTCAGTTTAGCTCAACTTTTAAGAACTGTTATCTTCTTATTTAGCTCATGAATTTGAATTAAATGATCTCTTACTATCTTGTATGACCCTGCATGTTAATGTACTTGGTTATCTAGATTAGTGTTCTTCATACCCTATTTCAATTACTCTGTCTGATCATTGATTTCTAAAAGAACTGTCTTATTCGAATGCATGATAAGTCGTTCTTCTCATTAGCCATTGAGTTATCCCATTGATCCAAG
>ML834039.1:0-16045 GCA_009831015.1 Picea engelmannii | reverse complement strand
CCCTCATAAATTTCATCATCCAAATCTGATTTGTAACTCTGTAATAGACCTGGTGTATATGATCACATACCTACAAACCTTCCATAACTTTAATGACAAGAGACTAGCATTTTCATCAAACTTTACTTTAGTCTCACATGACTAGTTTTGGACTAGTCAACAACCCTAATTTGAAATAATCATAACTATGTACCTGTAATGAATAAAGATCTGAAAATAGTACACAATTTTCTTCAGTTTGTTAATTCATCCAAGTGTCATTACTTGGAACCTCTCAGAAAATGAGTTATAGCAAAAATGACATACCTTGTTGAATTCAGGCTTATTCTAGAGAGCGAACTTGTAGAGCGTGCCCCACACGAAATATGTGGTGTGTGGATATGAAAATTGTACACAGAATACTACAGATTGTACTCTAACCAACACATTTGGTCTTACATAATTTGGATTTGTTATGAAGAAGTTATGATGTTTTTACCTGAAACACTTGTTTTAGACTAGTTTTAGGACTAGCCACAAACCCTATTTTCCACGGAGTGTAACTCCAAAAATAAAATGACCCACAAGATGAAATTTGTACCAAAGATTTTCCTCAATGCCCTCTCAATTTCATGGTCTGAATCATTCTAGAAAAAATTTATTGTGAAAATGGTGAGATGACCTGTAAATAACATACCTTAGAAAGCATCATCAAAAGAATTTTTCCTCCCTTGAATTGTGGCCTTCTTTACTTCACCTTCCCTCTGAAATTAGGCTTAAATATCCTTTGGTTACCTAAGTCACCTGTAGATATTCAATATTTTCAAGTGTAATAAAAATGAGAGAACCTTTCCTGTTATTTATACTTTCATGTAACTTCCTCAAGGGGTTACCTTTTAACCATCTTAACCCACTTTCCTTATTTTAGGGTTAACCCACTTCTAACCACTTGTAAACCTTAGTAATTCCTCCATTAACTTTATTATTTAAATAAATAAAAATTTATCCACTTTGATTTATAGTACACTCATCACTTCACTTTATTATTTAAATAATTTATTCTTTGCAAACACTTTGACTACTTTGACTTTTGGGGGCTTCTAGATGACTCATGAGGGTTCTCCAACTTCACATGGCCATAACTATCTAACCGTGAGGAGTTATGTGACGTTCCACATACCACTGGAAATGGAATGACATGTACTATCCATCTAGAATAGTCTTTCCTTCAAATATATCAAAACTCATACCATTATCCATAAAACAAACTTGGGTCCATTACCCAAACCTAGGTTCTCCAACTTCACATGGCCATAACTCTCTAACCGTGAGGAATTATGTGGCGTTCCACATACCACCAGAAATGGCATGACATGTACTATCCATGTAGAATAGTTTTACCTTCAAATATATTAAAACTCATATTGTTATATATAAAACAAACTTGGGTCCATTACCCAAACCTTTGTGCTACTGAAATTCTCTACCGAACTTTCTCCAAGGGTTGAAATCAATCTACAATATCACTCTCCAATGGTTGAAATCAATCTACAATATCACTCTCCAATAGTTGAAATCAATGATAACCAACAATCCATACCAATTGTCCATCAACCTAAGCCAATTGTCTAACACTATCAACAATTGCTAATCAACATCTTCCTCGTCCATTTTTCTTTGTTCCTCTTGCAACTCCCTCTCTTGTTTTTTTTCCTTAAGAATCCTTTCTTGTTCCTCTTGCAAGACATATTTCTATTTTTCTGCTTTAAGTCTCTCTTCCTCTTCCTTTTTCTCTTTGTCAACTTCTTTGCTAGAAGAAGCTCCTTGATTAACCATTATGATCTTCTCTTAAAGAGACAAGGAGGAAAAGTAAGTTATCTTGGGGTTAGATTTTCACTTCTCTACCTCTATCCAATCCTACGCATCCTCAATGAAGAGTTCTTATTTTCATTTCTCATGACCATATGGCCAACTTAGGGATACCTTTTCAGCATGCTTGAGTACCAAACCCTTAGGATCATGCTTTCTCAATCTTATAGTCATGAACCTATACTCTAAATGAACATATCCTTGTTTCTTGGCATGCTTTGAATCTATCACTACATAATATCCAACTTGGAGGCCATAATTGATGAACGATGTCTTCTTTTCCTTCACCAGAGAGGCATTGAACCCTTGCATTATAGACTGATAACATATTTCTCCAACTACAGGCCTATTAGGTACATAAATGGGTAATAGGTGAGGTGGACTATTGGCTCCATAAATCCAAATATAAGTGTGATTTTCCTCCAAATACCAATTGCCTATGCATGCCAAAACAATTAGGCTTGCTTAGACAACCTAAGGCATTCTTGCCCAAATATTAGAAAGTAGATTATGGCCATGAAAAAGCCACAAATATGGGAGTAAAATATTTTTTACTTGCTTTACCATGAAATACTAAAATACACATGTATTGGAGGCTTGGTGATCTTCTAGTTGAGTGAAAGACATGGGAAGGTATTTTGGGAACATAATACATCTAGAAGGAATTATACCATGTGAAATGTAGGAGGAGTGCTTGGATGTGGTGACTGGGCTTGACCAATGTTGAGGCTGAATTGATTTGAGATGATATCTCCCTAATTAAACATTTTCCCCCACATAACTACATGGTAATCCAAAGGAAACCAAGATTTAGAAAATTGGGAAAAATCTTTCTCCCCATACAGTCTATATAGAAGAACCATGGAATACATGTAAGGCTTACTTAGCCCGGTGATAACATATCTCCCTGAGGATTGGTTAACAAACTTTTTGTTCTCCTTCCACCAGTTTCCAAGTATTTTTCTAGTGTCATATTTATCATAAAAGGTAATCAAAAAATCCTTAGTAAGGGACTCATTTGGATTTGGGAATTTATAATACATATTGATGTCTTGAGGGAGAAAAGAACCAATGCAATGCATTCTCCCTTATCATTGAAAATCCTACAGTTATGGGCATCAGTGTGACTGATAACCCATTCTGCCATTTCCACAAATTGCATGAACGAATCCCTTGAGGCTATAGAGTATAACCTAGACTTCCTAATTAATGGGAAAACTGCATCATCTACTTCTCTCAATTATAGGTTACTGTGGGGGTTGACCTAGGGTATTATTGGTCCTTGAACTTTATAAATAAATCATTCCATGATGGAATTGGTACCTGGGTGGTTCCTCCACATCTTGTACATGGATTTGTGTCCCCAAATAATGGCATCAATGTTGCAATCTTCTTAGGCGAGAGCCCGATGAGAGGTTATGTGCCCTTTGACGTAGAGGTATCTTCTATTTGCATGGGCACATAATTGGAACTAGCCTCAATATCCCCTAACTTGGTTCTAGGATTCTTGGGATTTCTCAACGCATGGGCTCTTCTGGGAGGCATTGTACCTGCAATACAATTTCAAAGGAAACAAGAATGATAATGCATGGATCTTAAAAACTTGATTAAAAATAAAATCATTGGATATTTTCAAAGGTGTTTCTTTTGGCGTGCTTCAGAATCATTGGGTTCGGGAGATATGAACAACTCATTCATGAATTAACATGAACTGTGATCCAACCATAAACATCTGAAATCGTATAATAGTGTCGTGGGATTTTCATGTGTGTTGATGACTAGATGGTCGACATGGTGGATAGGAATAAAACTAATGATGTGTCGACGTTCAATTGGTAGAGTGTTCTGATAATATGTCAAGGGACCCACTAGAACTACGAGGAATGGAAACTCGTAAGTATAACATTTGAACGGTTCGAATCAGATTTCCCTTTTTATCTGATGATTAATATTGGTTTGGTCTTGCAAAATTCATTGACCATCGGGGAAAAATGTTGTGTGAATATGGGAAAAGTTCAATTGATCCAGCTGACGCTCGATGAGTTCATTAGCATCGGAAAGTATGAGTGTGAAAGCACCAAAACAACTCACAAACCCCATCGATCATCGATAGTCATCCATATGTTGACGACGTGGCATGTGATGTGGTGACCAGTGAAAAGGATGTTGTGGTAACGGGGAACATATTGGAGATGATATGGAATCCAAATGTGGAAGTATGGATGGTGAAAAATCGTCCATGTGGCCAGTGACATACCCACCAAGTTGGTATGGCAAGCTGACATGATGTATTGATGTGAGCAGTACGGAAGGTATCATGGTTTGTACGGAAATCAAGGTGGCATCTTACATGGAATACAAGATAATATCTAGGGAACCTTTCTTTGTTGACAAGTTGGATGACTAAGATTGTTTTTTTTTTCTTAATCATATAGTGAGTATGGCTCTTGAATCTATATTGTTTCGATGTTTTCATAAGGTTCTATTACCCCTTTACTTTGAGATTTAGATCGAGGCTCGATGGTCGTATCAGGAGCTAGGCCAAACTCTTTTTCGTGCACATTACCATCATATTACACTCAATGATGATGAACCAATAAACACTTGTTACAAAACACTGTTGGGCCATGCCCTTTTTCATGGTTATCATTCCTTCTTTACTAATACACACGACTTGATGCTTTCATCGGAAGTTTCAAAAACACTATATGTTTAAGTCCTTGTGTGTTATGCCTTCTTTCAGTTAGTCAATCTCTCTTAGATATGTGTGTTGCTTATTTATGATTTTCATCAATCTTAGGCTATGCTATGGTTCAATAAACAATTAAAGAAAATAATATAAAAGCAATCAAACACAACATAGTCTAAAGTAATTAAGGAAGAAAAGAAAAAAAGAAAAAAATGAGAATCAAATTGAAAGTGGTACTCAAAAATTTCTAAATTGTTTTGAAGGGTGTGTTAAGTTCTCAACACATGGTTGAACTAATATGCCATAGTAGTGATCTAGAAAGATATGAATACAAACTGATAGTGATAGACACGTGAGTGAACTCCCACCTAGTCCTAGTTAATTGGCCATGCATTCAGTGATTAATTAGATAGTAATAAGTGGAGTGAGGATAATCTCATGCATACACATATGTTGCACCTTCCTGGTGATGATTCCAAGGTAAGTGCACCCGCATAGTGATCGTCCCAAGCTGAGCATGCAACACTTGGTTATAACACTGAGGTTTCCATGTAAGACTTTACTCCACTAGTATAACTGAAGTGTAATTAGTAATGATTGAAGAGGGTGTGGCACCTTCATCTATGAGAGAATATTATCATCTAGGGGATAATATATATGACTAGGGATACCCTTAAAATAGACTAATCAACCTAGGAAAAGGAATACTAGGTGGGTGTGTAATATATCCAACACCCCCCCTAAACACTACTATGGAGTAAATGAAGAATGGGTCTTGGAAAGAAGCCATGTTAGGTACCCATTTTACAATGTATCTAATGAATGAACATTGAAGAAGAGGAAAGAGTTAAAACCTCATTGGAAAACTCCCCCTCAAAGTACAATGGTGAAAAAGGAAGACAATTGCTAAGCAGTTGTGTCCTTCACTTCGAGAAGGTCACGTAGAAAGTGGAATTTTTGCTCAGTGAAAGTCTTGGTGAAGATGTTAGTTGTTTGTTTAGAGGAAGGATAGTATTGAAATTTGATGATTCCATCATGAACCAACTCTCTGATGTAATGCATGTGGATTTCGATGTGTTTTTTCTCTATCATTGCACTGTATCTCTACAAAATTTCAGTGTGCTCTGATTTTCACACTAGATGACAGTTCGACAATGGAACTAGATACCAAACTCAGTGACGAAGTTTTGTATCCAAAGTGCTTGAATAGTAATGTTGACCGCTCCTCTATACTCAACCTCTATTGATGATAAATAAATCATTGATTACTTGTTACTTGTTGAGTATGTGTTATATTCTTTGCATGTGTGTGTGTGGGCGTGTCAGATTCTAAAACTGCGTCCAAGATTAGCGGATTTTGCTATTTTTAGTAGTTTTCTAAATTAATCCTGAATTAAGGGATTAGGGTTTTGGTATATACAGAATACCTAAAAACATTGTATATAATGTATGGTGAATGGTGAAATTAAATATAATGAATATAAGGTTTTCCCCAGTTGAGGGTTTCTGGTATAAATCTCTGTCTACTATGTGAATGGGCCATTGATTAATTTTTGTTTTGCTTAAGAATCTATATGCATTGCTTTACTTCGCACATTTAAAACTTACATTACTCGACCACCAGATGGGGTTGAATCCCAAACTAAGAACGTACCTCGAGGTGGACTTGCAATCTATGCTATCGCCATCCCAATATAAATCTATATAGCCCATGAGATCCAATGTACAACATGTTGCATAGTGAATCACATGATTGGTGGTACCCTAAACATATCTGAGGATGCACTTGGAAACTTTTCATTGAAGCTCATGTGACTCGCGCATGTACCTGGAAACTGTGACCACTACATATGAGAGATCTGGATAGGAGTGAGTGAGGTAAAGAAGGATCCCCACTAGTTGTATATACTTGGTGCAATCCACCAATGGTGTATCCCTGCCATCCTAGAGCTTGACCCTGAATAAGAATGGTGTGGTTGCAGGATTGCAATCAATCACATTGAATCATACCAAGAGATACTTGGCATACTTTGTTTGATACAACTTGATGCTAGAAGCATCATGTCTAACTTCAAGATCAATAAAAAAGTGAAGTGGACCAGGGATAATTTTAAGGATGGAAATTTATATTAAAATGTAGAAATGTGGGATAATATTACTAGCCATTAATATGCAAAATGTAAAATGTTTGGCAATAGTTTTGTAAAAATATTCAAATTTCTAGGGATTTTATATAGTTTCTATAAAATTTTGGCGATTCTTAAGGTAAAATAATTTTATTCTATGGAATTTGGGAGAATCGTTTTTAGAAAAAAATGAAATTGGCGAATTGTTTTTTGGGAAAAAACATGGAAATTTATCCCTTAAAATCATCTATGAAGTGGACCCATGTTGATCATAGAAAACCTATCATGCAAAAAGTATTTGACTGCAACAATTGTTGAGACTGAACTACTTGTGATCAATATATCATCTACATATTGCACTATTATCAACAAAGAGTCATAAATTATCAGCATATAAACATTAAGATCGTATTTACATATAATGAAAGAGTGAGGAAGTATGATTCCATTTTAGCATACCATTCTCTAGGAGCCTACTAGAGGCCATAAAGTGAATTTTGAGTCAGAAAACTAGAGATGAATTTTATACATAACCCTGAGGTTGCTCCATGTAGATATCTTCTAAGAGATCACCATGAAGAAAGGCATTCTTCATGTCTATATGGTGAACTTTCCACCCTCTCGCTACAACAATGGCGAGGGTCAACCAAATGGAGTCCATTTTTTCTACTGGAGAAAATGTCTCATCATATTCAATCCCTTGGACTTGTTGAAATCCTTTGGCAATGAATATTTCCTTGTATCTTCTCACATGTCCATTTGTTTCTTTCTTGGTCCTATAGACCCTTTTGCATCTAACAAGCTTTCAATCTGATGGAAGTAGAACCAAGTCCCAAGTCTAGTTATTGATGAGGGAGATTTAATCCTCCGTCATAGTTGTTTTCCACAAGGGATTCCCTTCAACCTCTGCATAGTTTTGAGAGTTTGAATCTAGAACCATGTAGCAATGTAGGGAAATTATTGGTTTTGTAGTTGTAAGTGCATGTGGTTCCTCTTCAAATTGGGATATCGTCCTCCTTATATCTGATGGATCCCACACAAAAGCACATGTTGGCTATAAGGTGGATTGTACCCATTTGGGTCTTTCATCTGAATCTTCACATGCATTATCATCATCTTCCAAATATGATTCTGAAATTAGATCTAAAATATTATATGAATTAGAGGATGCATCATCTCGGATGTTTGGTACAAAAGGAAGTACATAAGTCTCTATATGTGGCTCCTGAGGTGCATGCATGGGACTTTCTTCAAATTGGACACTCCTGTCAATGATGAGCTTTTCCATTGAAGGATATATTAGTATATATCTATTCACACCTTTGAAGTAACCCACAACGATGTATTTTGTGCTTTGACGATCCAATGCCCTCCTCTTTTATGAAGGTATGTGATCCAAAGATTCAAAAGTAGGTGACTTTCAGTTTGATGTCGCTCCAGGATTCAAAGGTGGCATGTCCTTTACATATTTGTGAGAAGATATATTATTTATATAAGTGGCATAGTTGAATGCTTCATTCCATAATTTGGAGGGAAGGGACCTCACATGCAACATGAAACTAGCCATCTCTTTGAGAGATCAATTCTTCATCTCAACTACCATGTTTTGTTGTGGAGTGTATGGAATTGTATGATGTAACTATATACCTTCCTCATCACAAAGATGTTGTACATATTTATTTACATACTCCCCCACATTATTTGTGCAGAGGATCATGATCACATTCCTGAATTGATTTTTTGCATGACCTTTGAAATCCTTGAGATGCTCAAATGCTTTGGATTTTTTCCTGAGAAAGTACACCCACGTGTACCAAGACCAATCATCAATGAAATTCAACACATATATGGCCTTACTTATGGAATAATGAGGGAAAGGACCCATGAGATCATTGTGAACAAGCTCCAAGGGAGATGAGGCCCTCCAAGCCTTCCCTTTCTCAAATTTCTCTTATGAATGGTTTCCAAGAACACATCCTTGACAAACTTCTTCAGAAAAATGTATGTTCGACAACCTTTGAAGATTCACTATTTGTCGAGTTTCTACATGTACCTGAAATTTAAGTGACCAAATAATTTTTGCCAAAACATACTACCATCATTGGCATGATTTAGTAGCAATGTGGAATCTGATTTAGCAATAAATTTGGAAAATGTGTACAATAATCTCAGAGATGTCTTCCATGTCATATATGGTCACAAAATCTAGTGTGAATTCCACCCTTTTCCTTGTGCTTGTATGTGTTATTTGGTGGGTAGAGTGTATATTTATGGAGAGTTTCAGAATGTTCAAGACATTATAAAAACTTCCATTTTGGAGATCTACTCTCCCTTGTCTAGTGACTTTTACTATGGAATAATCACCCATGAGAATGGGAGGACCCATGCATGCAGTTAAATATGAAAGGACATATTTTGTGGCTTCCATGTGATAATATGCTCCTGAATTGATAATCCATGCATCGAGACAAGAAATAATTACAATTAAATCATGTGCATTACCTTGGTTTTTTGGTGCCCTGTCTCTCGACTTCTTCTTGGAATTCTCAGGAATGTGGTCCTCAATATTGTTCTACTTGAGTGTATGGGCCATGAGGTCTATGTTTTTCTTCATGCAAGATTATTCAAGATGGTAGCTACGATTCCAATAATTGCACTTTGTCTTCCCTTGCTTTTCCTTTCCTTCTTTTGAGCTAGAAGAGTCATTGGAAGGTTAGACATTTCCCCCCTTTCTTGGATCTATATCCTTCTTTCCCTTTCCTTTCTATTTGGATTTTGAGTTGGACTTGCTGCTCTCATGCACAAAAACTACATGCACTTTGGAGCTCTTGATTGATCCCATTTTGATGAGCTTGTATTTCTCATGCATCACAGACTCAATGAATATGTCCAATGTGGGAATTGTCCTGGTTTCACATGATGTAATACTTACTATATGAAATAGGGAGATAAATAAGGCATGTTCCAGACCCAACTTTGATAGAATAGGAATAATCAATTGATTTTCTTTCTTTTATTTATTGATCACACATCCTTTTAATTGAAGCAGTAAGGATTTGAACTTCATGGATAAGTCTCGTATATTCTCAAAAATGCTTATCTCTAATGAATTTAACTCAATCTTGAGCATGTGGTCGTGCATCACGTATTTTTTTCCAAAGAGACCTTCCAGGGTTGTCCAAACCGCATTTGGAGTTGTGGAACATTCAATATGAAACAACAATGTGGGAGAGATGGACATGTAAATGAGACCATAGGCCTCATCCATGTGGTTGAAGTATTTGTATTTATCGATTGTTTATGTGGGTTCAGTTTCTATTTCCATGGTTATTCAATATAAGCATATTCCTCTGAGAAGAAGAAGGATTTACAACTTCCATTAGAAGTAATTGTGTGTCATAAGAATATCTAACAGTGAAAATTCCAATATTTTTGATTGCTTCAATCTTATGTACCTGGAAATGATTTTCTGTGCACCTTCTTCCTAGAAACATGTGGGCTCTGATACCATGTATAATTTGGTTGAAAATTGCACATAGAATCTAGCTAGCAACAATTCACACAAAGCTTGCAAAATTAATAGAGAGAGAGAAGAGATGGAGAGAAAGAATAAATAATTTTACTAACCAAATGAGAGAATGGAAAAATACACATGATATACTCTACATGGTTGAACTAATGCACCATATTAGTGATCTAGAGAGATGTGAACACACACTAATAGACAGGGGAGTGAACTGCCACCTACTCCTAGTTAACTGGCCATGTAGTCATCAATTAACTGGATAATAACAAGTAGAGTGAGGAGAATATCATGCATCCACATGTGTGGTGCCTCCCTCGTGATTATCCCAAGTTAAGTTCATCCTCCTAGTGATGATCCCAAGGTGAGCATGCAACACTTGGAAATAATATTGAGGTTTCCATGCAAGACTCTACTCCACTAGTCTAACTGAGGTGCAAAGAAGTAATGACTGAAGAGGGTGTGGCACCCTCATATAGAGGAGAATATCTTTGAATAGGGGTTACCTCATATAGGGGAGAATATATCTAAATAAGAGCAACCTCAACATAGAATAATCAATCTTGGAAAAGGAATACTAGGTGGGTGTGTAATATCTCCAACAAGTACAGCCTGAGGGACTATGGAGTAGAGAAGGGGGTACATGGTTTGTGCAAAATGAGGGTAAGGAGAGATTTTTGGTTGGAATTATTGCAAGAAATATAAAATGTGAAATCATTATGTATGGTTTTAGGTCGAAATGCCTATGTATATAGGTCTTGGTTGGGGTGCCTATGTATATATGTTTTGGGTTGGAATGCTTGTGTGATAGTAGGCCAGAGATCCTATATGTCAATTAAAGGTAAGAGAGTCTAGCATTGTAATATCTATGTACACTTTTATGGTTTTGTGCACTGAGGATAGTGAAAAAATAAGCGGGGGGGGTGATGCAACATCACTAGTTTTAATCCCCATAAATTATAATGTAATTGTGAAAATGTGATTTATGTTGGTGAGCCAATATGTTTGGGCCAAAGAGAATGTATTGATTAATATGGCCAAGGGCCGAGCTATGTAAAAATGTATATTGAAATCATCAATAAAAATAAATCATTGACTGTGATACAAGAGGGACGATAATGATGGGGGGGATATGATTCCACAAGATAGGGGGCTCAAAGGGGTGAGCTATGTAAAAATGTATAGTGAAATCATTAATAAAAATAAATCTTCGACTGTGATACAAGAGGGACGATAACGATGGGGGTTCTATGATTCCACAAGAGAGGGCGATAAAAGGGGGTCCGGGGGGTTTCCACATGCTTATTTATCCAAGACATTTCATATTAATGTTTATCCCATTAGAATTGTCAAAAGAGATATTAAATGCATGTAAGAGTGGTTGGTGGTAAAGGTCATCTCACTAATTTGTGATAGCATGGGATAAGTACCACCACCTTTTGGGAAATGTGAGAGTCAAAGCTTGCATGAGAGAAAAGGAAATTCGAGTGGGTTTTGGGATAATTTTTACATGTTGATTTTGGGTAGCAAGAGAGGAGTTGGGTGTTGGTAAAGAGAATTATCCATGCTAGTCATGGAAAGACAACTTGTTGGGTTGAGTTTGATTTTGAAAATTAGGTTGGGTTAGTGTAATAGCTTGGTGGAGTTGTGATTTAATGCTAATAATGAGGTTGTGTGCCTGAAAATGCATTTTTTGTAGAGGAAAATTGATCAAGGGCCTTAAGAAGGATGTTGTGAGATTTCCTAGCCAACTATGTGCACTGGAACCATGGAGGGAAGTGGGAAAGCCTGAGGGACTTCATGACAGAGATGGGGGATCCCATTCCTTGGGTTTTGTAGGTTGAGGGGAAAGAGGGGTTTTGGGTTGTTGAGTGTGGAGAGTGGGAAATGAAGAGGGCCAGACCTCCTTGTGGACTCATAGCCTCATCTCGGGGATGGCTTGTTGTTGAGAGAAAATGAACAACAAGCCTATGGCTAGGAGGAACATCCTTTGTATGCAACCAATTGGTTAATTCCATTGTGTATAAATGTTTAATGAATGTTATATGTTGTCTTGGTTAAGTGCATTCATGAATTTTAGAATTTTTTTTATATGCATGGACAATACTGGGCCTACTACCCTTGCTTAATTTATTTGCATAAGGGAATTTGAATTTGTTTTTAGCAGGCTAGGGTATTTTACATCATCAATAAATCAATTCTCTCACTACATGGTACTGTAGGCACCTAAACCAACCTTCAATCATCCATGTATCACTTTCTCTCATCCAATCACAACGCTAGTGTATATATTTCCCTTATTTTCTACATAGTCCCATACAAAACCCATCCTAACAACTACTTTGGTGAATGAAATAAGAGTCAAACAATTGATTGCCACTTGGGAAAACTTGATATTATAGTTTATGGCTCAAAGTATAGTAAAAAACAACAAAAACATGTGGGTAATAGGGTCTTATCTTATCCCTACTTTTCTTCTTATTGGACAACCATAAATTTCTCCTCAAAACCAATAGATATCCCTCTTCTACCTTCCACCAAAACATTTTTCTTTCTACAAGCTTATACAAACTCTCGAATCCACAAATTCATGATGCATTTTACATTCACAAAGATGGGTTTCATTCCTTTCATTCTTGGGAAATACTATGATTCACATTCCATAATGGGAGAATAATGGAAGAAGAGAGATATAAGTGGAAACTTGTGGCTCTTATACATTATGTTTCTTAAGGCATATGTGCCTGTTGAGGGGTCCTAAATCCCTTTAACTCAACAGTAAGAACCAAACCTGCCACCGAGGCCCAATTAGACTCTGCAGCATTTAATAGTGGAATGGTTCTCTAGATCTCACGATCCAGCCAATTAATCGATGGGATTTATGTTTTCCTTTGAAAACTCATCCTTCAGTTCAAACATTCTCTTTTTGTATTTTCTCTTATAGGTGGGACCGATACAATATAAAACATGGTATAAACCAACTAGGTAACAAAATGGGAAATCTTAACTACTGGAGAAGGTTGAGCTTGGGATAACCCTTTCACTCTAGCATGCAAACAATGATTCTCTACCACAAGCCTATTACTAATCCATTAACCTGTTGGTGTTCCAATTATTGACTAAGATACAATTAGTAGAAGAAAACATACATGCAATAAATGATGGAAAGAAAAATAGTTTCCTTAACTCTAATCATCAATTACATATTAACACAACAATTTAATTTTCATCATTAAAGACAAGAACTATAAATATATTGAATCAGATAACTTATCAACAGATTCAGAAATTCTTACTCGTTACAACATCCATTCATGAGATGTAAATAAAAAATAATTCTTCTTCAGATCCAATCACACACGCTTTTGATAAAACACAAACTTTGTCTCTGGTCATAAACATGACTTCTCAATTAAGGCAGGAACATTCTGACACACCCACCATTGTCATCATTGATTAAACATTTATGTGTTTTTGTGTGGTCGACGAGCCACTTCAGGAATTCAATACAAGGAAAAACAGGGGTTCTTCTTGCCACCATATGTAGCTACGATAGTCAGATGTCCGGGAACATCTCGTCATCAAGCGCTCTTCCATATGGATCACTGTGTGGGATATATTATGGGTATTCCTCCCAACTGATCTTGTTAAAGATTTCTCCCCAATGTGGGAGTGCCATCTTGGACCATGTGCTTGCCTCTATATCTCCAAAGGCTGAAGGCTGAATGAAAACCTTCTTTGTTGTTGTCTTAATGACTGGTTCTGGCCTCGGAGTGTATTCTAATTATTTTTCATCCCCTCGAGGGGAGCCTTCGCCCACCTCCGGTTCTTTTAGCTTCGATTCCCTCGATGATCATATGGTGGTTGGATTTCTTGGTGGCATTGTTCCTAGAACTAAAATAAACTTTCAAAGACTGTATGAAACAAAAAACCAGACAAAAACATATGAATTACAGCTAGAAAATTCACAGACTCGGATACATAACTCTGAATCTTGTTAAAACCTGGTTATTTCGACAATCACGGGATCGATACAACCTTTGATTAGCTTTTCTTTCTCCTTTGGATTCTCCATAATTCTCTTACGCACATAATGATTTCATTTACAACGACTCAAGAGAATTTAAACATAGAAGAACTTACCATGTCGCATCAGCCATTCAATTCGAGTGATGAGTGAAATTTTAACAAATCTGCCACCAAATATCTACGACTTAAATTCATCGTGGCTTGACGGTGGAGGCATGGGGGGTGATGTGGTCTATCGGTGATTTTAAATGGTTTTTTTGATTGACGCATGAGGTAGAAACTAATGTGAGATTTGGTATTAATTAACTCCTTAAATTCTCAAAATCCGATCGTATATAATGTTAAAACGTCATATCGTTTCACTCTCTCAGTGGGTGAATCGGGGATCGGGGATGTGTTATGAAATTTTTCATTGATGTACTTTTGCAAAAAGGCTCTAACGATTATCAATTTTACCGTACAATGTTGTCGTGGAAAAGATGACTTGGACGTGTGACTCAGTCCCAGGGAACCAAGAATAACTCGGGGTAAAACTAGATCATACGGTTCTCCAATCTGGTAAAGACACATGGCGTTAAAGACCGGTGAATTAATTCATCTGTACTAATCGGAGTAGGGACTTCCTTAAGTTATTCGTTCTAAAAAAACCTTATCTTGCCGATGACGAAAAGTATCTAGGGTCAGAGATTGGTGATAAACCTATCAAGTGCTTTCTTCAGATTAGCTCCCTCGAAAAATTCTCTATGCCGAAGACGCATCGGGGATCCGCGATCGAGAATATCCTTAAGCGCATTCAGAATGTTTGTTGCAATCCTTTTAGGTTTTCCCTGATTCTGATAAGCACATCGGGAATCAACTATTGGTGATATCTTTTCTTTCTTTGTTAACGTCTATTCTCCTCATATTTTACTAATGTTGAATGGGAATTGGCTATCGACGATAACCTTATGCAAGACTTGTCGCAAAACAAAAGATTCCTTCTGTTGATGTCTAATCTGAGTGCATCAGGTGAAGTGTTCAGCTGTCAATTCTTTATTTAGGTGTTAAATCATTTTAATTCATGGGGTTTCATAACTTCAAACAAACCTGAATAGGGGATGAGAGTCATGAGAATAAGAAACGACAAAAAACATTTTCTCGAAATGAAATCGAATCAAACAGTGCAAACAATCAAGTGGTACCCAAAACAAAAAATTGACGGAGGATTTTTAGGGTGTGTTAAGTGCTCAACAAATGGTGACTTACTGGGAGAACATAGAATCTATGTTCTTACCTCAGGCTCAGAATTAGGTGACGTAAAATATGATTAAGAACTTAACTAGTTTTTTATCAAAGCCTCTTTTATCCTTGCATTTGAAATTCCCTGGTTGGTGCATTTGGGCCTACCTGTGGGGTTTTCAACCTTTATTCCACTTTCATTTCCTATAACCCTGAATCACGCCCCCTTTGACAAGAGTCTAGTAAGACATTCACTAGCACTAGGCCCTCTAGTTACCCTTATTCACTTTCCATGGTGTTTCTCCACTGCCAGCAAGCGTCCATAGCCTCGACGAAGTCACCCTAATGTCACAGACCTTGCTTTGCTACCAGTGAGCATCCATAGCCCCAGCGGAGTTATGTGCATACCCTCCCCTACTGTGTGCTCATTTGATATAGTTGATTTTATTTTGGCAGAATTCCCTGAGCAAGTGGGAGAGGAGGACGACTGTTATTTTCAAAATGAGATGGTTAAGGTGAAATTTTTCTAGCTCTGTCTCTGAGGTGCATTTAGTCCTTTCTAGCTTACCACCTTTCCTTTAAGGTTTTACCGGACAACCAGGAAAACACTTC
>ML834038.1:16927-45482 GCA_009831015.1 Picea engelmannii | reverse complement strand
TAAACCAGTTCTTTTAGAGACCAAATATCAGTTATAGTAATGAAATAAGGTGTGAAGAATACTATTCAAGATAACCAGGTACACAGACATGTAGGGTCATACAAGATAGCAGAGAATCATTTAATTCACATTCATGAGCTACAAAAGAAGATGACAGTTATAAATAGCTAAGATGAACTAAATCAAATTATAGAGTGGTGAACATATGAACAATACTGACATTGGTAACAAAAGAGGACTGTGATTCATATAACATAAAAGTGTCAAAGTACATAGCCAAAAAGTATCCAGGATTGAACCCTGAATTAATCTTATGTTTGTAGCTTTATAGGTTTACATCATAGTGTTTAGATCCTGAATTAATGGATCTAATTTTATAAATACAGAAAGTAAAACAATATTTACAATAAACTAGGAAAATACCCTCAAGATGAGGTCAATCCATATCTGATGATCTTCAAGAGTAGTAGAGTGTTGATGAAGTGCAGTCTAGCCTCCCAAGGCTGTTTGATTTAGTTCTCCAAGGATAAATTTCAAATTTGCTGAAGTGTGTAAAAACCCCGATTTTCTGCCTTTGAAAAAGGTACCAAAAATGTTTGAAACACCTCTTCTTTCCCTTATCCATCAAAAATAGCTATTGGATTTGACTTGATAATTCAACAAATGTCCATTCGAAGAGGTTTCAAACCATTCCAACTCAAAAAATTCCGATCTGGGCAAAAATTCGGTCATTCTGGCATGTAACAGGTTTCACCAGCTAATTTTCCCTAAATACGACCCTTTAGCTGGTGAAAAGCGGAGCTTTCACGAGCTAGCTAGTAAAATTCAAGACATAATAGCTGGTGAAAGTGCAGATTTTTTAAATAAAAAATGCCTTGTGAAAAATCGAATTTCTAAGTTGTGGAGAGTCCGTTTTACATGCTTGAATAGTCGATTGACATCTAGAAATATTGAGCTTTCCAATGGTACTTTCAAATCTGCATTTGGAGTTCGGGAAGGCAGTCAAAAGTTCCCTGCAAGATTAGGCATCATTTCTCAAACAAAATGCCAGTGCGTTTTTGATTGCTAACAGGATGCATTCATCCAAACTATTTGTGCCAGAAAGGAGAAACTACAATTTGATAGTCTTTGGGAAGAATGTATTCAAGAGGAATCAAGGGTAGCTAACCAAGAAGCTTTTCTATCAAGAGATGAAGATCAAGCCCTAGCTACTCACACTAAAGGAGGAAGAAAGAAGTCTTACTTCCAGAAAGAAACTCATAAGGAGTCTCACCTCCAAAACAAATTCATACATAAAGAATCTCAACCAAGGAGATTCCAGAAGGTTCAAAAAGGACAAAGAAAAGGAAAATATTTCTCATCCTACCAATGTTACCATTGTGACAAGATGGGACATATTGCGAAACATTTTCCAGTTAGATGAGAATAATACAAGAAGAAAAACAAGAGGTATCATGCCCATGCAGTTGAAGATGAAGAGACACCCACAAAGATGATAAAAGAACGAATTGAAGACTATGTCTTAATCTCGGCCCTCTCAGGATCAGTATCACCTGGTGAGGACACGTGGCTCATTGATAGTGGTGCTTCCAAGCACATGACAGGTCAAAGAGACATTCTCTTTTGCCTTTCAGAAAAGAAGTTTTCTTAGAAAGTTACACTTGGAGATGATTACCAATACCCTATCAAGGGAGTAGGAGAATCAAATTACAAGCTTAATTCAGTGACTCCAATGAAGATGAAGAATGTACTCTATGTACCAGGTTTGACAAAGAACTTACTCTCCATATCAAATTTAGAGAACAAAGGCTTCAGAGGTTCCTTTATAGATGGAGAAGTTCTTATGTGGGACAAAGGAAAAACCATGGAAGAAGCAATTGTTATTGGAAAAGAAGAAGGTGGCTTGCATAAGCTAAAGGGTCACTCAGAAGCAGCCATGACCCACTCCATTGAGAATCCATGTGAACTTTGGCATAGAATATTAGCCCACATCAACTACAAATCATTACCTTATGTAAGCAAGGCAGTCACAGGTCTACCAGAACTCAAGGTTGACCATGAAGGTGTGTGAAATGGATGTGCACAAGGGAATAACATCAAGAACCCTTTTTCGAAGAGAGATAGTAAAGAAGAAGGAGTCCTAGAACTCATTCACTCAAAGTGTGTGGCAAAATTCCATCATCCTCTGTCAGTGGGTATGTATACTATGTATCTTTTATTGATGACTATTGTCGTAAAACCTGGGTTTACTTTTTGAAATCAAAAGATGAAGTGTTTAGCAAATTCAAGGAATTCAAAGCCTTGATTGAGAATCTTTTTGAAAGAAATATCAAGATACTCAGGTTAGATAATGGAGGAGAATACACCTCAAAAGAGTTTGTAAACTTTTTCAAATATGTAGGGATCAAGAGGGAGCTCACCACTCCCTACAATCCTCAACAAAATGGTGTAGCAAAAAGAAAGAATGTAACTATAATGGAAGCAATGAAGACCATGATCCATGATCAAGATCTTCCATTGTGCTTATGGGCAGAAGCAACAAAAACAATAGTATATGTACAAAAAATATTGTCCCATAGTGCACTTGGGTTCTAGATCCCTAAAGATATGTTCTTCGGAAAGAAGTCCGAAGTAAGCCATCTCAAAATATTTGGCTGCCCAGTATTTGTACATATTCCAAAAGAGAAGAGAACCAAGCTGGATTTTTCAGGAAAGAAGTGAATATTTGTTGGATACTGTGAGGTCTCCAAGGCCTTCAAAGTGTATATACCAAGTTAACATCATATTGAGATCAATAGAGATGTAACCTTGATGAAGATGCAACACTCAAGAAATCAAGAAGATGCCATCTTGAAGAATTATATGAAGAGGAACCCGTAGCTCCCAGAGTTGCAGAACCAGTGGGGGAAGTCATAGGTTCCCCTGATGAGGAGATTCTAGAATACCATGACATAATAGAATCTCAAGAACCTCCCCAGATGCCGATATCTCACAAGAGAAAGCTAGCCTGGGCAAGGGAACTTATTCATTATGGAGAGAAGTACGGTGTCCCCGAAGGAACCATGAGATAAGTGAAGAATCCTAAACCATTCTCCAGTTATATGGCTTTGATGTGTGATCTCTTAGATAAGTAGCCTACCTGATTTGAAGAAGCCATTCAGAAGAAAGAATGGGAAGATGCCATGATAGAAGAATACCAATCCATCATAAAGAATGATGTATGGGAAATAATTCCCAGACCGAAGAGCAAGGATGTGGTATCTTCCAAATGGATTTTCAAAATAAAACATGCTTCTGATGGAAGTATTGAGAAATATAAAGCAAGGTTTGTTGCTCGTGGCTTTTCTCAAAAGGAAGGCATTGACTATGAAGAGACGTTTTCTCAACTAAGATGAAGTGGAAGTTACACCAGATGGGCGTGAAAACAACTTTCTTGAATGGTGTCATTGAAGAAGAAGTGTATATAGAAAAACCTCAAGGATTTGAAGTTGAAGACAAGAAGACTCATGTGTGCAAGTTGAAGAAGGCTCTGTACGGATTAAAGCAAGATCCTAGAGCTTGGTATGGAAGGATTGACAATTTTCTGACGAGCTTGGGATTTACCAAGAGTAAAGCTAATTCTAACCTTTACTTCAAGGTTATGAATGATGAGCCAATTATACTGCTGCTGTATGTGGATGACTTATTCTTAACTGGAGAAGAAAATTTCATCACTGAATGTAAGAAGAAGCTCGCTACAGAATTTGAGATGAAAGACCTTGGCCTAATGCACTATTTCTTAGGTCTTGAGGTTTGGCAGAGCCTAGAGAGGATCTTCCTTAACCAAGGGAAGTATGCAGTTGAAATCCTGAAGAGATTTGATATGTTGGAGTGCAAGTCCATGAATACACCCATGGAAACAAAGATGAAGCTTCTGGTTGATACTCCGTCATAATTAATTGATGCTACATTGTACAGAGAGATCATTGGATCGTTGATGTATTTGACGAACACCAGGTCAAATATATGTTTTGCTGTGAACACTTTGAGTCAGTTTCTGGTAGAGCCCAGACATGTTCACCTAGTTGCTGCAAAACATGTGATGAGGTACCTTAAGGGTACATTAGATTGTGGTCTCAATTATGATGGGGATCATCACTCCAGACTGAGTGGATATACTAATTCAGATTGGGCTGAAAGTTTCTCTGACAGGAAGAGCACTTCAGGATGTTATTTTAGTCCGGGGTTAGCCATGATCTCATGGCAGAGTAGGAAGCAATCAAGCATTGCTCTCAGCATGGTAGGAGAATAATACATTGCTGCTTGTTCTGCCAGTTGTGAAGCCATATGGCTTCGGAAGTTGTTTACATGTCTATTCGATCTAAATATGGAGGCAACCCTGATCCTATGTGATAACCAAAGCTGCATAAAGATGACATAGAACCCTGTGTTCCATGACAAGTCAAAACACATAGAGATCCAATATCATTACATCTGTGATATGGTGTAGAGAGGAGCCATAAAGCTCCAGTATGTTAGCATGGATGAAAATGTTGCTGATGTGTTGACCAAGCCTCTATATCGTGTAAAGTTTGAGCACTTTTGAGATAAGCTTGGTGTAGTCCGTAAGGACCTCCCTTGAAAGGTGGAGTGGTGCTGTGATGCCAGCCTCGTGGTGATGATGTGCCAACCTAGTGCTGTGATGCCAGTCCCGTGGTGATGATGTGCCAGCCTCATGCTGTGATGATGTGCCAGGCTTGTGCTTTGATGATGTGCCAAGCTCATGTTGTGATGATGTGCCAACCTAGTGCTGTGATGATGTGTGCCAACCTCGTGCTGTGATGATGTGTGCCAGCCTCGTGTTGTGATGCCAACTTTGTGCTGATGATATTGTGTTGCGAGTCTCGCATTGTGATGCCAACTTCATGTTGATGATATTATGTAGCCAACTTCATGCCATGATGCCAGCTTTGCGTTGAAGACTCTCAGCCTAGTGCTGATGTTGATGATGCTCCTGCCTTTGTGCTGTGTTGTTGTTGCTATTGATGATGAGAAAAAATTATGATGATTTATAGATATGCTAGTCAGTGTTCCAAGATGCTGTTGATAATGTTGCCCTCTCTCTCGCCTGATGCTGCTGTAGAATACACTTCTTGTTAAGGGAGAGTGTTGAAATATTGTAACTGCAAAGAGTATTCTATTTATTATTGATGTATTATTCATTAGATGAATCCTATTTTGTGGATTGATCATGTTGGGCATTGTAAATGACCAAATCCCCTTTTGCGGATTGGTCAAACCCTAATTGTAATAAGCAAAATGAGAAGTCGCCCCCAGAATTAATTAAGGTGGTTCTAACCACCCAAAAAGAGAAGTCGGCCCTTTCAGTGAAAAGACACCTCCTTTCAGCACCTGCCAGATTGTATAAATAAAGGAGGCCAACGCCTCATTTGTTCACTCACTCACTTGATCATCTAGAGTGCAAGTTTGGAGCTGCAGTTGGAGAAGAAGGAAGAGAGAGAGAGGCACATTACTTGGGAGAAGACTTTTTGTAGTGTTTGGTTTATTCTATTGGCTATCTATATTAAGGAATTTTTTGTTTGGTTTTCTCCCCCATGAGGGTTTCCTAGGATAAATGATGGGTCTCTTGTGATTGTGTATTTCTCAGTGATCCTATCTATCCTATGGTTATCTAGTGAATTGAAAAGGAACCTAATAATAGCTTAAACTCTAACACACCAAAGTTAAAGAACTTCCATAACTGATGAACATCCACATCCTTTGGTTGTCCGTCTAAATCATCAAGCTACGAGAGTGGGAATGAAGGCAACGACAGTGGGAATTGCAATCAATAAAGAATTCACTATAATTTGTTGAAAGTCTAAAAGTTTTTCAGCCTCAGAAATTGAATCCTCCTCTGCCTTGAAATATTCTAGAGACTAGTGGTCATATATATCCCATCTTTTTTTCACTAATAATTTTATATCTTCCCTCTGCATGTTCGCCTCCTTGTCCGTGTACCCCTAAGACTTGGATCCTTGCAATATATAATTTTTGAAACATATAATTCATCTAATACAATACCAAAAAACAAAATATTATTTTCCAGTGTACCTCCAGGGCTTGGATAGCTACAATATATCATTTTTGAAACATATAATTCATCTAATATAGTAAAAAAAAAACAAAATCCTATTTTCAATATTCCAACTGACCATAGAAGCCTTGCATTGCGTTAATCCTCTCTATAGCTCCTTGAAATCGTAGACAATGCTATGAAAAACATATCGTTTCTCTATCACTATTTTGCGGCCTAATATGTTATCAAACTGAAATATCTAGATAACATAGCGAGAAAGCATAGCTAAAAACCTTGTATAATTTAAAGATGGAACACTAAGTATGATTTTCAATTTGATGAATTTATTAATTAGTCCTTAAGCCAACCCATTATAAATATTACGTGGCATTCACGATTGTTTTGGTGGCCGCCTCCCTTGTACACAGATTTATTAATTAATCCTTAAGACAACCCATCATAATTATTAGGTGGCATTCCATCTCTGCCACGATATTGCCCGTGTTGGTGGCCACCTTCCATGTAACGTAGCACAACCAATTGACAATTACTAAGTTTATATCATGTCGCTAATACAGCAGTTGGAGAATATCGAAAGGTATCGGTAGGTAAAGAATTTATTAAATTTTATTATTGATTAATAAATAAACCATTACACATTCACAAACCAATGATGGAAACAGAAAAACGATCGGGGCCTCTACCAAAAAATATGCAGATAGGAATACATAATATGTGAGTATGTATATAGTGCCTACTCTCTCTTGTAGTCTCTTCTCTACCCTAAACTAGGAATATAGTTTTCCAGGACAAGACCAACAACAGGAAGTAGAGTAGTGGTTGAAGGTATAAAGCACATAGGAGGCTTGAACTTCCCCAGTTGGTTGGTGGGTTTGCAAAATATCAACAATGGAGGAATAAACACTTATTCATTGTTGATCCCTAGGCGAAATATTCATAGCCCTAGTTACACCTTGAACGTTGAGAAATATGGCACGATGAAGGGCAATTACTGGAAAAAAATGCACTAGGTGAATGGAATTCTATCCAACAACCCCATCCGATAATTTTCCCCTTTTCCTCCTGTATTTTCAGGCACTTCTGCCTTAAGAGCGGAAAGCCTTCCTTATTTATTTCTTTCCTCAATTTCTTGGGTGGCGCATGCATACCAGCCAAGGATTCTTTCTGTTTATTGATATCAATAGAGAGACAAGTATGTGAAGTAAGGTTACTTCCTTCTACCTTTATTCATATCCTCTATAGAAATTTTTTAGAGCATTACAATTATCTAATTTCCTATCTGTATAAGTCTTTTTTGTCCTTTCGTTTTTTGATCATCGTGACTCAATATTGCATTTGTATGAAACAAGTTGTCTCATAGTGCTAAATTGTTTCGATGGATTTGGCCCATGCTGCATTTTTTCAAGATGGCATGACCTTGCTCTAACTGCATCATATAGACCTGTAAATGGAGGCTTTGAAATAGATATCTGACTTTTCTTGGTTCTGGCTTGCTTCAAGTTACCTTGTCAATAAAGAGATCAAATATTCTCTCATCTCTTCTACAATTCAAGGTAAGATCTTTACAATTTAAGATAAGATGAGTGAGTAAATGCACAAAAATCATAAAAATTGCACAAAAATCATAATTTTTTTATTTAATTAAAAAAATGGAAAGAAACATAGTTTTTTTTTTAGTTTTAAGTTTATTTAAAATCTTTATTAAAGTTGTCTGTCTCCACCGGAACAATCTAAAAAGGCAATCGCACAGTGCAAACAACAAAGTTGTTGTTCATCAATATCTTGATTCAGGGACCTTGATTTAATGGCTACCTCGTCTAAAAAATCTGATATCTATTGTCAGATAAGGTGTGACAACATAGTTTCTCAATGTAGTCGGAAGGAAATATGATTGGACCGCGTTTTCGAATATTTGTTAGGAATCATTTGAAAAATTATAAGATTTTGTTCGTTGTGGCTTCCAGGGTGCAAAAGAACATTAATATATTGATTTGGGAATTACATTGCAATTGTTGTTGAATTTTAAGGGATAATTTTTTATTGGCCCTGATGCCAGTATGTAAAAGAACATTAAGATACTGATTTGGGATTTGCAATGCAAAAACTGCTTAGTTTTAGAGGAGAAATATTTTATGGGTTGTGGATTCCAATGTGCGATAGAACATTGAGATATTGATTCGGGAATTACATTGCAAATGCTGCTTAATTTTAAAGGGAAAAAGTTCAAATCGAATTTAGCAACACTTTGAATCTAAAATTAGTAAATATTTTAATTGTCAGCAGAAGTATTTTTCTACCAAAGCATGGATAATTTCAGGTGGAGAACGTCCAAAACATAGGTCTACATTTGATATCTTGTTGACCTTGTTTAACTGGTATTTTAATAAAAACAACAAGTACTTGTTGAATACTTTAAAGGTGTGGTGTTTCTTAAAGGTCTAAGACCTTTTTTTGGCCTATGTGGCTGCTCCTTTCTTTTTGTCTTTAATCAATAATGTGGTTGTTTTCATTGGGAATAAATAAATGGATGTGTTAGTGACTATGATTAGATGTTTTTATTCTTTTGTATTTATTGTGTAATACCTTCGAGTTATTAATTTAGAGGGAATTCTCACACTGAGGTCACATGTCTAGTAAAATGGTTTTAAATTAACAAATTAGATGACAAAAAATTCACTCTTGCGATTTTATGATGGGTCGCAAAATTAAATTTCCCTAGCCATCATAACATCGCTCATCACAAGAGCCATTTAATTGAGACCCATTTGCAAGCTATCAGAAGCGTCACAAAGTGAGCCCAAGTTTGCGATGGCATTTGCTGTGAGAAAGATAAAGAATTTTCCCTTCAAAATGTTATGGTGAGAAAATGTGGAGAAGGTGGGATTTTGACATTTGCACTAAAATTTTATAAAAGTGGATAAATATTTATATCTCCTCCTCAACATTTCAGTAACATATTTTTTACATTCGAATCAATGATAACTATCATATATAATATCTCATTGTTTTTTGAACTTTTTAATCATTTCAATTTATTTATTTTTCCAGCATCACGACCAGTGGCTAAGGTAGCAACATCACCAGACCTAGTTGGAGTTTCACAGACATAGGCTTTTAGGAAGTGGACCTTTGCTCATCATGCGAAGGAAGTGAAAGAGAAATGCGTGAACAATCACAATCCACAATCCAATCCGGTAGAAAAAAATTGAGTTTGCTCAGTTAACATAAATGAATTACAAAATGTAAACATAGAAATTGACGCTGCTCAGTTAATTCATTATTACGAGTTTTACAATCAGTGAGGATGACTATATTATAAGGAATGATAAACCAAAAGCGCTTGACAAGCACATAACCAATAATAATAATGATAACAATCATGTGGATTCTCAGTGCACATACCGGAACAAAATGAGTTGGATGTTCTCATCATGATCCAAATAACATTCTCCTATCAGGTGACTAGATTCACCAGCACTAGCAACAAAGGCATATACAAGAGCGAGACCGTTAGGCATATTTAAAATTTATTTTCTTAAAGTGAATCTGAATCTAAATTATTCTGTAATTTTTTTTAACTAATATTTCTTTCAATGCTCTAAATATTATAACATAGAGCTTACCACCTTGTAATGGAGTCCACTTTGTAATGCAATGTATTTGAATCTAAATTGTTCTGTACTTTATTTTAACCAATAGTTCTTTCAATGCTCTAAATAGTACAACATAGAAATTACCACTCTGTAATAGTCTGAAGCATGAGGTGTCCTCTGGATCTGAGCATTGAATGAAGCTTCTCGATCTAGAAGGGTAGATTCTCCATCTAGAAGAGCATTGAATGAAGCTTCTCGATCTAGAAGGGTAGATTCTCCATCTAGAAGGTAATTTGTAGAAGTATATTCAAACTATGTATTCTTCTTCAACAAAAACCAATTTCGATCTAGGAGAAAAACATTTTCAGAGAAACATAGGAGAAGTGTAGTTGTGGTTGTATAGCTCTTGTTATCTCGAGCTATGCGTGTGCATTGAAATTCACATGAAATGGTGCATTATAAAGCAAAGATTTAATTTACTTACATTGGCATCATTTGTCATAAAAATAATTGTAGTATATTTAAAGAACATGTAGTATATTTAAAGAAATAGATTGTAGTTAAAACTTAGGTTATGAAACATATATGAAGCTAGAAGCTCAGTTATAAGAATATACATTATAAAACTTAGTTTATATAAGAAGTTAGGCAATAAGATTCCAAACCTATTAGCCAATAAGATTAATTTTAAATGTAATTTTAATATTGTAAAAAATAATTATATTATTTTTCCTATGTATAACAATCAAAAAGTATTTTTACTCAAAGCTTAACTGCTATAGTCCTACTATAGTCCTCGGCTTCCGCATGACTAATAAGGTTAAGAATTACCCCATATATAATAGGGCGTCATCAATTTCTATTATGGGAGTGGCAACACGTTTGTCATAAACAAAGCATATGAAACCTTTTAGAAGAGAGGAATTAACTGAATATGCAGTCGACAACTATTATGGACAGATTCAGTTTTTATTCTCTTTTAACATTTGATTTGACCTAGAATTGACTTAGATTCACTTTTCATAGAGCACAAAACACTTATATTGATCTCTTTTATGGTTTCACCAATCATGAGGAAATGGTCATAGAGATGTTAGACACAAGCTTGAAATGTATTCGTAGGTGGTTGATACGTAGGTGGTTGATACATAATTGTGTGCCTTATATATGTGTGAATATCTATGAAAAACTAAGCTAACAAGGCTGCGTGGCAGCGTAGTCCCTGCCAACGAGATTAGAAAGCAAAATGTGGAAAATGGGGTCGAAATGTAAATGAAACGAAGTGTTCGGTGTAAAATGTATATCACGAAAATGTTGTGTGCAACATGTATATGACAAAACATGGGGCAAAAGTAAATGACGCTTGGCAGGAAAAACACCATATATATTTTGAAAGTATATAACAAACATATATTTTTTGAAAGTATATAATAAACTCTAGATTTGTTGACAGTGGAAGAATAAATTTGGAAATTTAAATGCATTTGCCCTATGGACTGCTGAAAGATAAAAATATATGAAGACATAAAATTAAAAGGAGAAGAAATATAAAAATTTAAATGCATTTGTGAACATGGGGTATAGGTAAATGATGCTTGCATTGTAGAGCACCATTTATTTTGAAATATATAAAAAAACAAGAGTTTGTAACATATAAAAAATTAAATGTAATTGTCAGATAGAGTGGTGAAAGATAGAAATAAAAATCTGTAACATATTAAAAATTAAATGCATTTGTGATACATATTGGTGTAAGATAAGAATAAAGTCTGTAACATATAATAATTTAAATGCATTTTTATTTGAAATATGTCCAAAAATAAAAGTTTAAGTTTGTTACATACTACTGGAAATTTTGAAATATACAAAGAAATGAAACTCTGTTACATATAAACCGGAATTTCAATGCGTTTGTCATGTAGACTGGGATTGGGGCTCCCACGGACCATTACAGAAATATGTACAAGAAACAATAATGTGAAAAGAAGATAGGGTGCAATACCTGCAAAAAATAAATAAATGGAGAGGTATAAGTGTTTGCCTATACATCTCTATTTAAGAAATTGGAGTAAGTGGGTTGATAAACAAAGCAGGATGCGATCAGTAAACTTACAGTGAGGGTACATCTAACCCCTTTGGCTATTTGCTTGCGGTTGCCGTTTCATTGATGTCGCTGATGACTGCGGTTTCAATGATGTCCTCAACGACTGCTGGAATGCTGGAAACTGCCTGTTGCCTTTCGTTGGTGACCTGTTTCAATTGCCTTTCGAGCCATTATTCAATGTAGCTTCTCATTGGGGCAACATTGATATCATTCCAGACTTTTATGTTGAAAAGATCGTTTTCTAATTCTCGGAAGTCGATAGAAAGATTACAGAGAGCCTGATGAATTTCCTCATTCTGTACTGCATATTTGACTAGCCAGTCCTGGACATGAGTTTGATCAAATTGAGGGATGCTGTAAAACTTTTCCAGAGACAAGGCCTTAAACATAACAACCTGTTTATTGAACTCTTGCATGGTTAATGGCAATGAGTTTGAGATTAAGTCGTGGTCTTGGAAGTCGTTGGTTTTCCTGGCTAAGTCTATATTTGATAGCCCAATGAATATCTTCAACAACTAGAAGAGGGTTTTCCAAAAAATGGGGCAAGAGGTCTAATCTGTTACTATGATTTGCTAGGAACTATTTGCAATATTCTCCTCTAAACGTCAATGTTGGCTTCGACAATTTTAGCATCTGGCAAAAGACCTGAGGTGACAAAGAAACAAAAGAGCGGTCCCACAGTGGAATAATTATTTTCTCTGAAATAAATTTATCAGGGCACCAAGAGACCAGGTCCTTACAGTTAAAAACCTCAGGGACACAACCTGCATGAGCAATCCCAAAGGTCCAAATTACTTGGTTCTCTGCAGTAGAGGTTGAGTAATAAGACTATGCCTTGGACCACTGGAAGTTATGGTCCTCACACCTGAAGATGTTGAGTGTATCTCCACAGAACTACTGTCGAGCTGATTCCATAGCTTTTTGAGAACGTTGGTTTGCTGCAGATGATGGTTTAAATGAATAGTTAGAGCGAATAATGTAACTCTTCACTAAATATTGGTTAAATGATTATGAATGAGAAAGCTCCTCAAGCCTTTCGTTGAGTAATGACAATCTGTATGGGTGGTGCATGATGAATTGTTAGCAGTAAAGATTATTTATTACATATTTAGAAATGCGAAGGTGATGGGTACGACGAAGAGCAATTAAGGATTGGAGGTTTCGTGAATGTCCGAAGGCCACGACGTGCGAACGAGATTTCATGATTTTTGAATCCACACTCGGAAGGGATAGTATAATCCCCTCGCAAGTTTTGGTTTAATGCGCATCAATACGAGATCTCCTCGAGCCTTTCGCCCATCAATGACAATTTATACGGTTTCTGCATGATGACCCGTTAGAATTAAATGCCAACAATTCCATATTTAGAAACAATATATATATATATATATATATATATATATATATATATATATATAAACTNTATTTTTTTTCTTTTATTATAGAGATGTGCGAAGGTGATGGAGACGACAGAGAGCAAGGAAAGAATGGAAAGCTCTGAAAAGTGGTCAGACGAAATTCAAAAAAGGATTATGGGGATACTAAGGAAAACCAAGTGTTGCACGGTCAAATTTCATGTATCATAATTTTTGAGTGCAAAATGTGTAAAACGGAAGAGATCATGATGGGGCAGTTCCGCGTCCGGTTTGTATATTTGTGGAATTCCAACAAAGTGGCTAAGTATGGAATAGGGAAATTGCTAATTGCATGCGTAGCAATAAGATTTTATATATAATTGGAAACTGCTAATTGCAAAGGGGCACACGCATAGGAAACAATGACTACGAGCTGAATATTTCTTCAACCTGCCAAACCAACGATCCAACAAAGAAATTTGAATAAATGGCGAAGTATGGAAAGCAGACAGATGGGCTTCAAATTGGGGTGAAAATAGTTCCACAAAATATGTGAGGACCCGACGATTAAATTGTATTTCTCAGAAGTTTTCAGTGCAAAATGTATAGCACAAAAGAGTGAAAGTTCGATTGTCAATTTGTATAGTGTGGAACTGTGGGTGGTGTTTGTAGCACATGAAAGTATAGAGGAAATACTTTGCCCTTTAATATAGCTTCTGTGCTGCAAATGTCGTATGGCTCGTTTTAGCACTTTTCCATTGGTAAAGAAAGGCAATCATGAGCCTATTAGCCCCGGAGACCATCTGTCAATTTGTATATCGTGGAGCTCCGAATGTTGTTTGGAGGTCACATAAAAGTAGAAGTGAAATGTCGACCCACCCAGCGGGCAAGTCCGCCTGTCAATTTGTATATTGCAAAACTCTGGGTGCCAGTTGTAGGACACAAAACAATAGAGGGTAAACTTAAAGAAAGGGGAAGCGGTCATTGGAAACATGTCAATTCGCCAAGCTACGCAGCAAGGCATTTTTGGGAAAAAAATGATTAAGTAACTAGGAAGAGAAATTAGAGGGAATAAAAGAGTGGGAAACTAAAAATTCAGGAGGCAATTTTCGTAAGCGTGAGTTGGTTTCAAAGAAGCCCCATTGTTTAAAAACCATCATTTTCTACTAATTGTCAGCAAATGTATTGTTGAAGATTATATTTTATTGCAACGTGTGCGTGTAAATATGTTCTTCATACATTCTTCCATGACTGTAAAATATTAAGTTAACTACTAAACTTCATTTTCTACTAATTTCCAGCAAATGCTTTGTTAAAGATTAGATTTTATTGGAACGTGTGGGTGTAACTGTGTTCTTGATGCATTCTTCCATGACTGCAACATATTAACTCAACTATTAAACTTCTTGCATTATGGTTTGTTAGCATTAAAACTTAATGAATTGCATGTCTAGAAACAAGAATAACGATTTCGCTGCAACATTGTGCATTGGTATTGTTATGTTCTATCTGCATTGCAAATAGAATCGAACATTGGTTTCAAACAGTGCAATCCATTTTTTGTTTGCATAAAAGGTTGGTGGATTGACACAGTGCATTGTCAAATAATTGTTAGATGTTCCATTTTAGAAAAAAATAACCCAAGTAAACACAATATCGAAGAAGTACGAGAGCACTGAACCATGCCAATGAGAACATGCGTTAAATCCTGGAAATAAGAAACAATGAAGAGTCGAAGGAAAATATTTCTTAATAACAAATCCATTTAAAAAAAAAAAAAAAAAACACTGAGTATTGTATATCTATCCTTAGAAATTGGACCCAGTTCTTCGGGCCAAAAAATTGAACGTATCTACGAAAAACACATGCACGAGATCCGCAATATGGAAGATATTTGCAGTTTTCTCCTCGATGAATTGTCATGTTCTGAAATTGATAGTTTTCAGAAGCTTCTGGTGAGGAAGAAGACGAAAAACGTTGTAGGGAAAATGTAATAGCCCTTAGTTGATACTGCCTCTGCAAAGTCCAAAAAAATTTAGGAGCACAGGTTGCACGTGCAATTCCAGAGGGCCAAATTACTCCATTCTGGGTGGAAGGAGATGACTAGCAGAAAAATGCCTTACAACAACGAGAGTTTTGGACCTGATTCCCGAAGATGTCAATCAATAATTTTTTGGCTTGAAATATATCTTTGGGAGAATCAACATATCATTGCTTCACAGTGAAAGTCTTTTTCCCAGAACGAACTAATTTCAAACTCTGGAATTCCTACTTTCACGCTACAAAGTGGCTATTGCATTTACGGTCGGTTTCTTTTCTGAAATTGCTTTTGGTGTTGTCAGGATTTCCATCATCGAGACGGGAAGTTCCATCCGTTATGGTTGATTTCAATTTGGGCGCAGGAGTGGGAAGATTCTCTGCATTGCCGTATAATCGCCCATCAGATCATCTTCTTCCAGTTTACAATTCATGACATCAACTTCTGTGACAACCATGAATGCAAGTGGCTAGGTTCTGTGAGCAAGCAGTGTTGCCTTGGAATTTTTTGGCTTGAAATATATCTCTCGGTGTACCAAGGGACCATCTCCTTTTTTGGTCCTAGGCGGAGGGAGATGAATAGTAAGAATATGCCCTGGAATAGTGGAATCTCTGGCCATTATGCCCCAATGTGTTTACTGTTTCTGGACATAAATGTTGCGACAAGTTATTAAGAATTTTCGTTTGCTAGAGACAATGTTTGAAATGAAAATCGGGGAGGTATAATATAACCCTCCACAAATTATGGTTTAATGTGTATCAATGGAATATCTCCTCGAGCCTTTCGCTGATCAATGACAACCTCCAAGGTTCGTTTGGAATGAACTGCCACCATCACAGATCACTAATTGCACAATTAGGAAAAAGCGCAAAGGTGGTGGTGACGACAAAGAGATATTAAAAAAAATATTGCAACGAATTTGAAATGAATACTTGGAAAGCATAGCATACTTGTGCACAAATCTTTGTTTAATTCGTTGTAATGACAAATCTTCTCCGGATTTCCGGACATTAATGGCAATGTTAACGGTTCCTGCAAGATGACTACTACCATTAAAACTTAATTATTGCACATATGGAAACAAGTACGAAGGCAGCGACGATGGAGAAACTGATTCCAACAAATACCTAAGTATGGAAAGTGGATGGGCGGGTTACAAAAGAAAAATGACAAAAGATATACCTAGGAGACGTGAAGGGCCGATGGCCATATTGCATCTTAGTGACAGATATCGGCCGTCAATTTGTATGTCACGGAATTTCTAATAGGACCAACCAAATAGAAAGTGAAAGTATATGATAAAAATAAAAGCATCATATTTAAAAATTATATTTACATATACATATAATTACTCCCTGGAAACTTTTTTTTTTTTTTAAACATTAAAATATTGCAGTGTTAATGAAAACTGCATATTTGTAAATCGCGGAAGTGGGACTTCGTTGTTCCCTATCCTACAAATAGAACCCATAGTTCCGCGATATACAAATTGACAAGCCCATTTGCAGACTATTTCAATTTTAAGGGCCTCCTGTTGATGTAATAGCACAATGGGAATTTAATTCGCGAATCCCTAAGTATGAACTCTTACAAGGTATGGACACGAGCCTCTTTTAGAGTTTGTACAAACTCGCATTTCATGCTTTTCCACTTTTTCGATTGTGGGTTTTCGGTCTATCAGGCTCAAAGATGGGCCTCTAACGATACGTATCCTACAAATAGCACCCAGAATCCCGCGATATACAAATTGACTGCCAAAGTTGCGGAATGGGTCGCTCAACATTGCAGTTCTATTGTTCCCTATCTTCTAAACATGATTAAGAGGAAACGAGTAGTACATAGTAAAGATGTGCTTCTTAAAACTATGGACATGACATTTTATAGAGCATGTATGGATCACTCATTCGATACTTAGGCAGTAATTGGATGGTGGCTTCTCGGGCTGGTGGGTTCAAAATTGGTCCTCTGTTGTTCCATGTCCTACAAATAACACCCACATTTCCACGATATACAAATTGACAAGCAAACTTGCCAGCTATTTGAATTTTAAGGGACTCGTATTCATGTCGTAGCACAATTGGACTTGGGCCAGTTTATATTTGTTTATTACAATATCAAACGATGAAGCGGTCGGTCGGCTTGGTGATATAAAAGTAAGTGAAATCTGAAGTCATGAATCCTTGAGCTTCCGCACCTACAAGTTTTCCGAAAAATGAGTAATACATACTAACTATGTACTGTTATAAACTATGGACATGAAATTTTTATATATCATGTACGGATCCGCCATTCCATATTTAGCCACTTTTTTGGATCGGGGGCTCTCGGGCTGAAAATTGGGTCTCTATTGTTCCACGCTCTACAAATAGCACCCACAATTCCACAATATACAAATTGACAAGTAGACCTGCGAGTTGCCTGGCTCAACATTGCAATTTCATTGTTCCGTGTTCTCCAAATAACACTCAGGTTCAAGTTTGCCATTGTTTACGGATTCCAATCCTTATCAACTATCTAATATATCTAAAAACATTATTTTGAACACTAAATTATTAATATTACATATTGATATTGTACAATTTAATTAGACGACAGTTTGTACAAGCTGGTCAGGCAAGCGATATAAAAGTTTTCCTACAAACGAGCAATACATAGTAAACATGTACTTTTATAAAGTATGGACATGAAATTTTATAGAGCATATGCGGATCCCTCATTCCACACTTAGGCACTTTTTGGATCACGGATTCTCGGCCTAGCGGGTTGAAAAATGAACCTCTATTGTTCCTTGTCCTACAAATAACACCCAGACTTCTACAATACACAAATTAACAGGAGGAATTATGGCCTGGTTGGCTTAACATTGCACTTTTATTGTCCTGTAGCGATTCCTTATTAATTCCATATTTAGTCACTTTTTTGGATCGGGGCCTCTCCGGCCGGTGGGCTAAAAAGCGGGTCTCTATTGTTCCGCGCTCTACAAATAATACCCATAATTCCAAGATATACAAATTCACAATCGGACCTGCGGGTTGGCTGCTAAACATTGCACTTTCATTGTTCCATGTGCTCCAAATAGCACTTAGATTTCCGCCATATATAGATTGACAGATGGACTCCGGGTAAATTATTAATATTAAATATTGATATTGCAGAATTTAATTAGACGAGAAAGTTTGTACAATCTGGTCGGGCGAGTGATATAAAAGTATTCCGACAAACGAGCAATACATAGTAAACATGTACTTTTATAAAGTATGGACATGAGATTTTATAGAGCATATGCGGATCCCTCATTCCATACTTAGGCACTTTTTGGATCATGGGTTTTCAGCCTCGCGGGCTGAAAATTGAGCCTTTTTTGTTCTGTGTCCTGCAAATAGCATCCATAATTCCACGATATACAAATTGACAGGCGCACTTGCGGGCTGCTTGACTCAACATGAGATTTTATAGAGCATATGCGGATCCCTCATTCCATACTTAGGCATTTTTTGGATCGCGGGTTCTCGACCCGGCGTGCTGAAAATTGAGCCTTTTTTGTTCCGTGTCCTACAAATAGAACCCAAACTTCTGCGATATACAAATTGACAAGAGGACTTGCGGGCTACTTGACTCAACATCATATTTTATAGAGAATATGCGGATCCCCCATTCCATACTTGGGCACTTTTTGGATCACGAGTTCTCGGCTTGGCGGGCTGAAAATTGAACCTCTATTGTTCCCTGTCCTATAAACAACACCTAGACTTCCACTGTTACACATTATTTTTATCATCCCTATGACCGTTAATGATGTAAACCTATATTTTTCCTTTAGAAGGGCCAGTGGCCTGAATTCCTGAAGAAAGAAGGGAGAAGAACTTTGCCTGAGAGAAGAAGTTGGATTTTCCTTTGTAAAAACCTTATTAAAGAGGATTTCCGCAGGCTGCTATATAGCCAGGGTGAGGAAATTCCTAGTTTCTGCAGGCTGCACTATAGCCAGGGTGAGGAAATTCCTGGTTTCCGTAGGTTTCACTATAGCTAGGGTGAGGAAATTCCTGGTTTCCGCAGGCTACACTATAGCTAGGGTGAGGAAATTCTTGGTTTCCGCAGGCTGCACTATAGCTAGGGTGAAGAAATTCCTATGCATGAGAAAAATGAGCGTCTTCTCGATGCTTATAGAAGGAGAAGCTTCTATGGTGAGGTGGCCTCTGAACGGTTTGGATCTTGTTATCCCCGATATCTAGGGATAACTAGGAGATCATGTCTCGAGGCCCACATGGTCCTAGACATGGAGTACCGAAAGCGAGATTGACTTGAGCATGGCCCTGGAAGGCCCATCTTTCTTCTTCTCATCCGGACTTGTCCTGTCAGCAGTAGCAGCTTCCATCACCACCGGCCTGATCCTGCATCGGAGAGGATTCTTGCTCCATGAGGTAATTGGTCCGAGGTATCATGGTATGTGTCATATTTGATCGTTATAACCTTCTTATATATGCATTAGGTTCCTTTCATTTCTGATGACTTCTTGGATCTTACACTAATCCACTTGACCATTGTTGGGGTGATTGATTGGGTGACTTAGCAAGCTGATATTCATGGGTTTTGGTTAGCCACCAAGGGGGATTTGCAGAGCCATCATCCGCTCCCACCATCTTATCATATTTACATCTTATACCCCGCTCATCCATCCCATTCCCCTAGTCTGGCCATTAGGATGACCTCTCAGGGTTACACTTTGTCTTGTGGGAAGAAGAGGCTAAAGGCCCAGGGGGTAAAAGCAGCTGGTAAAAGATAAAAGCCATAGGAAATGAAACCTAGAGATGCTTCGCCCAGGGGATCCCCGAGAAGGCAATAAAAAGCCTCTTGATAAGAAACTAAGGGACCCTAAGAAAATGATAAAATTAAAACAAGACCTAACCAAGAGGATGGGAGGTCTCATCACGAGCCGAGCCATTATGTTCATAGGTATTTAGCAGTATGACATTGCCACTATCTGGTCACCAAGCTAGGGCAGTGACCTTTGGTTGCATGGCCAAAGGAAAGGGGGTCTCATCATGAGCCAGCCTTATCATTTCTGCGAAGATACCGGTGGGTAACGTTGTCAGCTCTGGCCACCAAGCCAAGGCAGTGTCCTCTGGTTAGACCTTGAAATAAAAAGAAAGAAAAGCAATAAAAGAAAAATGAAGGCAATAAAGGGCTTGGAAAAAATGCATCCATGACGGGTACAACTTTCCTCCTACAAAGGCACCCACAGACAACACCTGCCCTTGGTCTTACTATGACTGGACATCCCTAAGAACCATATCACCTCATTAAACATGGCTTGAATGATCTTTTGAAGAAACTTTCCATCTCTTGTGGGTATTAGACCAATAGGTAATTCTGTTGGTTTCCTTAGCTTTGTATAGTAGATCTGTGTAATATCTTTGAGCTCTTAGATGATATGTTAGGGATTTCATGCATATATTTGATAACTTTAATGATGAGATATGATTTACAATGCTATGATCTCTAGGACTGATGAGCCCATGGAGGGCGTAGTTTTTGATGTGCAGGACCATGCCCGACAGACAGGTACTAGAGGACCGGTACACATGGGGAGATGATTAGCTCGGACCTCCATGGGGCTGAAGAGCCCATCAGATGGTTGCTGGGATGGCAGAGGCAGAACAAAGTTATGACGAGCCCTTGCATGGAGGAGAAGAAGGACACCCTCATAAGGACGCTTTGGCAGAGATTGACGTAGGGGGGATCACCCCTTGCAGATGAGATGATGGCCTTGATGGTCAGGACACCACCAAGGGCAGGCTGGACGTTTTCTGGAGGATGTGGTAGAGTGCTTGGACCATTTGGCACATGTGGCAGCCTGCAGGATCCCTAGAGGGGCCAACGTTTTTCCTTCTGGATGTTGATGATGCCCAAAAAGGGCCAACATCTCCCTCAAAGGGGCATAACGTCTCCCTTTTTAGCTCATTTTTGACATTTTTAGCATTTAATGTGACAATCAATGAAATATTGTTAAGTCAGCCTTGTCGACTGTTTTTAATGACCTATTTTGTTAATTAAAGGTCATTTGGATGATATATATTGAGGACATTGAGCCTCATTTTGAGATAACACAACTCACTCTCTTGTGAGAGATTCTTCTTAGCTTTTGTCTTGGTTATTTTTGGCTCTTGGAGTTGAGGCGCTACACTTGGAGGGATTATCTTTGGCATGCATATGGTGTTTTTATCATTGGAAGGTGTTACAACTAGGGTTTGATAAGCTCTTCATGAATTTGTAAGTTTATTTTACATGCAAAACTTCTTGATTGAATGGTTGTAGGTTTAATATCTTACATGTATGGTTACATTGTTGTTATTTTTCTTAATCATTGAAACCCTAGGGAGCAAGCACACAAGTAGGTCCTTGCTTTATGTCCCCATGATAAAAGATTGATAAGCCATTTGATTAAGAGGAACCTAGCCTAGCCATTGCTACACTAGTTCTTCTTTTTCTTGAGTTAGTTTGAAGCATAAATTGAAGAAAGAAGACATCCTAGGCCTAATTGATTTTACAACTAGGGTTTGACTCTTAGGGTTTGAAAAGCCTTGTCCCCAAGCAACACTTTTCAGCCATAGATTTATGTTTCATAACTAGCCGTTTTTACCAAAGAGTCTTAAGGAAAGAGGGAGGAGCATGAGGCCTAGCTTTAGCTACACCGAAATGAGCCTCCTCCCCTTAGGGTTTTGACTTGGTGGCCCTGCCATTGCAACACCATTAAACCTAACTCTCCCGTCCTTAGGTTTAAATCCTTTCAAGCCTTTAGCCTCTCTTTTTGACTCCATTTACCCAAGGCACTAGTCTTAAATTGCAACGTTGAGTCTTTGATGTTCAAACAATCTTTAAAACTCTCTTAAATTGAAACCCTAACTAATCCTAGCGTCATACTAACCCTAGCCTAGTTGATGACGTCTTGCCTCTTTTTAACCTTTGCTTAGTATAAAAAGTTGCGGCTGAGTCATCTATTGATAGACATACAAGTGTTGAGCAATCTCATTGGCTTAAAAAGAAAAACGTTCACTTTGTTGTCTAACTAACCTAACCCTAACCCTAGCTAGTGATGTCATACCTATTTGATCTCTTGTTTGGTATAGAACATTGTGGCCTTGTCACCTAGCAATTGGCATTGATGTGTAGAACATTTTCATTGGTTTAGTTTGCAAAACGTCCACTTCCTTGCCTTTTCAAAACTAACCTAGAACTAGGGCTGACGTCACCTTTGTAGCATAGTGACGCAGCAACAATATTTATGTATGAGAACATTTATTGCATTGTGATATAATAAAGATTGATTTATACATTGAATGCAAGTATCATTTTGTACTTGTTGAAGAAGCAATATTATAAGTCATAGCTTTAATTGCAATCATCGACTTCGTCAATAATTACATTTATTATTGCTCATGTACATATGTATTAAAGATAGTCATTAACATTTTGAAGTACTAACCACTGCTTGCACGTTTTAGTTTTATTTGCCTTGTCTCGCAAATAGGTGCCCTTTTCAGTGGAATACCTTCATCTTTGACTATCTCTTTGGCAGTAATCTGTGAAAGGAAACCCTCAATCTTGATCCTTTAGACCTTAAGACCTTTCAGAACCCCAGATTACTAGGGACGTCTCCCTTGGGATTAGCCACCCTGAATAGAAAGAGCTCCCCATCGAGGTGATAGTGGGTGGGGAAGCTCCTGTTACGCCAGTTTGAATCTTGCCTTTAAGCTACTTGACCTATCCTACAAACGGAGCGATAACAGATCTTACTCGCTTTCATGATTTAGTGGGGTTATCCTAACCTCCTCACCTTATCCTCTTTAGCTTATAAAAGGAGAGGATCTCTCATGGAAAAAGTTAGCTTGGTTGAGTTATTGATTTTTGTAGCTTGGATTTGGCTTTTGAGCATTACTTTGTCAAGATAGACTGTTGATCTCATAATCCTTGGATCAGAAGTGTGTGGGAAGCAAGGAATCGTTGGAAGGGACCTTACGACATCAAGGCATCCGGTTGTAATCTCTCTTCCTATTATTTAATATAATATAGTGGCATGTTTCTTTCCCATAACATAGTCTTTATTTTATTGCATAACTCCTTGATCATATGCATAGGTTGTCATTGAATATACTTTACTGCTTTCACTTTGGTTGGTTTGTGTCTCACTGCAGGATCAGTCTCACAAGAGCGTGGGAGCAAAACAAGAACAACAAAGACATAAGGAAGTGAGATATAAAGGTATGTCATACACTCTTTCTTTGGTGATAAATTCAATGGTAGTAACCTAGGGAAAGCATCATGTCCTATCATGTTTTGTTCTAGATCTAGGTGGATCTAGGGAGATTAGTTTATGTCTGCATTGACTGATTTATCCAATAACATCCGCGATATAAAAATTGTTAGGCAGACTTGCGGGCTGGTTGGCTCAACATTGCACTTTTATCATTCCATGGCGATTCCAGATTAATTTCATATTTAGCCACTTTTTTGGATCAGGGGCTCTTAGGCTGAAAATTGGGCCTCTATTTTTCCGCGCTCTACAAATAGCACCCACAGTCCTGCGATATACAAATTGACAATTGAACCTATGGGATGGCTGGTCAACATTTCACTTTCATTGTTCCGTGTCCTCCAAAGAGCACTTGGAGTTCTACGATATACAGATTGACAGATGGACTCGACGTAAATTATTAATATTAAATATTGATATTGCAAAAATTAATTAAACAAGAAAGTTTGTACAATCTGGTCGACCGTGTGATATAAAAGTATTCTGACAAACGAGCAATACATAGAAAACATGTACTTTTATAAAGTATGGACATGAGATTTTATAGAGAATATGCGGATCCCTCATTCCATACTTAGGCACTTTTTGGATCGTGGGTTCTCGGCCTGGCGGGATGAAAATTGAGCCTTTTTTGTTTTGTGTCCTACAAATAGTACCCAGAGTTCCACGATATATAACTTGAGAGGCGGACTTGCAGGCTGGTTCACTAAACATTGCACTTTTATTGTTCCATGTTCTCCAAACAACACTCGAAGTTCCACAAAATAGAAAACGACAGGACTGCATGACTGGCGGGTTCAAGATTGTAATTCTTTAGGGATGGTCATCCTATCTAACTTTATCTAAAAATATTATTTTCAAATACTAAATTATTAATATTAAATATGGATTTTGTACAAGTGAATTACATTAAATTATTAAAGGATGTTAAATCGCTTATTTTTTTAAAAATGAAGGAAAGAAAATAAAGTTTTTTTAAAATTCTATCACCGCAAGCATAACAAGGACCAATTTCAATTTAAAGGGCATCTTGTTCATATGATAGCACAATTTCACTCCGCATAGTATATACTCGTTGATTTCAAATTATTCAAGGACATCAATTTTACCAAGTTCATCGAATAAGAAAAAATGCCAAAACAACGACCAATTTGAATTTTAAGGGCTTCTTGTTGATATGATATTAAAATTGCACTTCACACACTATATATTCGTTAATTTCAAATTATTCCAGAACAATAATTTGACCAGGTTCATCAATGAAGGAAATCTGGTAAAATAAGCCACATAGTACATTTGTGTGACAACACAATAGAAACTATCAGGCGGATCTACAGACCAGCTGGCTAAAAAATTCAATTATATTGTGCCGTGTCCTCCAAAGAAAAATTGAAGTTCCACGGTATACAAATTTACAAACAAAACACATAACTAAGAACCGAATAAACTTCAAACAGGCCGCAAGCAAGTTCCCAGAAGGTTCCATAGAGCAGAACACATCAACGTTTGCACCAAACAATTTGATATTCAAAGAAAAGACGTCGCTGCAATCGTTTTCTCTTGCATCTGGTATATGTTGCCAGTAGAAAATAACCGGGGCCATGGGATATATGGGGTTTTCTTCCATGCTAATCTTATGTGTGTGCAATCCCAGGTAGCCAAGTCCAATGAACATTTGTCTCGATGCTGGACAAATATCATAGAGACACATGAGGTGTTTTCCTTTCCTTCCAAAGTTTGATATATAATTTTTTTTCCCCTTCTTCAGCCGATATGAAAAATTGCATTGTCCTCATTTAAGGTGAATTTGCTATGTATCCGAAGCTCCCACAACATGTACACACTGCTTGCCTTCTTCTGTAAATAAGTTTCATACGAAAACTCTGCCAATTTAGGAATCAGATTTTGTAACAGAGGCTGCCTAACCGTACAATGCACGGTTGTGTTGCCAATGGTTCGGATAAAAACATTGACGCAATGTCCATATATATATGGACATTTTTCATTGCAACATAGAAAATCAATCGTATCATCACTTATCAAAGCGGAGGCAGAAGCATGCGAGTTGCATTTTGCACATACAGGTTCAAAGAGGGTCGAGTACACATTGGCTGCAACTAAAACACCTTCAACCTGGGAACATGAACATAGGAATTAATACAATGAACAATATAATACACAACTGCAACCCCCCTTCCCTTAAAAAAAAAAAGAAAAAAAGTAAACATGCGCAGAAATGTGTGCAAGGCTATTTCTATAAGAAAAATAAGGATGATTTTGTGGATGTATACGCACACCAGTTGTAGAGGTAGCTAGTTTCTTCAGATCCTCTACTATATCTGCTCGCAACTCTGTTACAAACGTTGTCTGGGTTGTTCAAAAGATCCTTTCTCTAACATCCCACTTCTTTGTTAGATTTTTGAACATCATAAGTGGAATCTGCCCTTTATGCAATTGTTGTTCCATTGATGAAAACAAATCTGAATACATATCGAACAATTGTAGCTGCAACATGGAACAGTGCAATATTTTTGTAACTTATCCGAGATACATGCACATGCGAAAGTAAAGGACAAAACTGAATATGAAAAGCGGTACCATTACCTTGTTTCTGTCCGACTCTCCATCTTTTATATGGAGAATGTGTTGCGAGCCAAATTTCCTCACCAGTGTGACAACTACCACAATCATTCCAATTGGGTAAATATCAGTGCTCTGTGCAAGCTGGCTGATAGTCGAATTCAGGACGAAACAATATTCTGAACAAACAACAAGAATTTTTTCCATAATGCTTGTTTCGTTCAGCGAAATAATTTGATCGAAATCACCACGGTCATATACTATTTTCAACAATATATTAAAATTTGTAATGGATATCCCATTATGTTGAAATATCTTTTCTGCATGTTTATGGACAAGTTGTGGAGGAACAAGCAATGTCACTGTCATCATGGCCTCCTTGTCTGTCATGTCATCACGCATAATGGATCTACTTTTGTTTGCATTGTCCAAGTAGGTGCTATAGACAACCATTATGTCCCCGATGAACACTTGTCCAGATCGATGACTGTTCAAGCCCTCTATTGATAGTACTTTGGATGTCACAACTCTAGACCTGATGACATTTTTTGAACAGGAAAACTAAAGTGAATGGTATTGCGCATTTTTTTTTTGTTTATTCTTCTTTCATTGGCATAAATCTACAAGTACACACATAACTTTGATGAACTATGGAACCAAAGTTTTGCAAGCACACCTCTTAGTCTGCAGAACATGCAACACGTTTGACGTCTCGCTTGTACTTGTTGATACTTCTTTCGAGTTGAAAACCATGTATTGCATATAACATCAACATATCCGCCATCCCATAGATGAATATATAGCACATGATATTTGTTTAGTAAACATAGTAAGAGAAGAGCGTATGCATCTTTACCTTTGGCCTTGTCGGTCTGCTGATAGTCGAATTCAGGACAAAACGATATTCTGAACAAACAACGAGAATTTTTTCCATAATGCTTGTTTCGTTCAGCGAAATAATTCGATCGAAATCACCACGGTCAAATACTATTTTCAAAAATACATTAAAATTTGTAATGGATATCCCATTATGCGGAAATATCTTTTCTGCATGTTTCTGGACAATTTGTGGAGGAATAATCAGTGTCACTATCATCACGGCCTCCTTGTCTGTCATGTCATCACGCATAATGGATCTACTTTTGTTTGCCTTGTCCAAGTAGGTGCTATAGACAACCATTATGTCCCCGATGAACACTTGTCCAGATCGACGACTGTTCAAGCCCTCTATTGACAGTACTTTGGATGTCACAACTCTAGACCTGATGACATTTTTTGAACAGGAAAACTAAAGTGAATGGTATTGCACATTTTTTTTTTGTGTATTCTTCTTTCACTAGCATAAATATACAAGTACATGCATAACTTTGATGAACTATGGAACCAAAGTTTCGCAAGCACACCTCTTAGTCTGCAGAACATGCAGCGCGTTCGACGTCTCGCTTGTACTTGTTGATACTTCTTCCGAGTTGCAAACCATGTATTGCATATAACATCAACATATCCTCCATCCCATAGATGAATATATAGCACTTGATATTTGTTTAGTAAACATAGTAAGAGAAGAGCGTATGCATCTTTACCTTTGGCCTTGTCGGTCTGCTGATGTCTGGGATGACCGACTGCTCATGTCCATGTCACTAGTCCAAAATTTTATGATGCAAGAATGTGCAGATGAACATCAGGATTAAAGAAGCATATGCATTGTATATTGTGGATTAGAAGAACTAAATAACCATAAAACTGTATGCATCCATTTTTTTTTAACTGGAGAGATGTTTAACAGTAAACAGGGCATGAGTGCGGGGCACCATGGCCAATTTGTATATCACGGACCCCCAGAAGCTGGCACTGACAATCGAGAAAGTGTGTAACTATGGAATAAGGTAAGCATGACCAAAAATGTGAATCTGTTGGTCCGCCAATCGACGCACGAAGGAATTTTTGAAAAGCACACTAAACAGATGAATCAAAAAACCAAAGGGATAATAAAATTGGAAAAAGTAGAAATAGGGAGGGAAGAAAGGCCAATTATTTCCAAGTCATCTTTTTCAAGTCTAATATTATATGCCCCCACCCGGTTTGTATATTTAATTTACCAGCACACTTGGTATACCTTTTAGAAGATCGTACCATAGAACTCTCTGCTGCTGCACAAAACAATTCATCTCCCTTTCCAAGCAACCTGTTTTTTCCAAGGCAGCTACGCCGAATATGCAATGCACATGGAGGCAAGTTAGTATGAAGACAAACATCTAAAAGAAAGAGAAACATGTCTATTTACCCACCAAAGAGTCCATTGTCCCATCCAACCATTCTGTTTGTTTAAATGCAACAATGCAACGAAAACACAATGAACATGAACTAGCTTAGTATGTAGGAAGGCATGTATTGAAGATAACTTATAATGAAGACAAACATGTAAAAGAAAGAGAAAGAGGGTTATTTACCCGCGAATGAGCCCATCGTCATCTCCACCTATTCTATTTGTTTAAATG
>ML834038.1:0-14617 GCA_009831015.1 Picea engelmannii | reverse complement strand
CATGTTTGGTGATCACATTGCTATGTTTGTTTGTATTACTGAGCTTATGTGTGCTCTTGTTTCTTGTTGTTTTATACTTTAATGTGCTTGAATGATTATGGATAGGAAATGAATCAACTTAAAATGGCTATACTCTTTCCTTTCCCAATGTTGGTGAGATGGAAAATAGGTAAACTCTTTGCCACAAAATCTTTCCTTTCCCACTATTGGTGAGAAGGAAAATAGGTAAACTCTTTGCCACAATGGTTATCTAGGGATTTATATAGCAAATGCATATCTAGTAGTATTACTAGAGGTGCAAATGATAGTTCCTATATTGAGATTTTTGACATGATGCCAAGAAAACTAATAGTTGATATTACTAAGTCTAAAAAAGGAAGGGACTTGCCACTATGCAACTCTCTTGTTTTCATATAATATAGAATAGACTTGAATTGTATAATGGTGACAAAGAGATGATTAGGTATTAATGTTGTAGAGCATAAACCAATACTAACTTAAATCCAAGATTAAAAAGTGAAGTTTTCTCCATAGATTAGTTTTAAGAAATACTTTATATTTTTCTATGTAATATAGACTTGAATTGGTATATAATGATGACACATAAACAATGAAGTATCAATTCCATTTAAGTATTAATGTTGTAGAGCATAAACTAATAGTAACTTAAATCCAAGATTAAAAAATGAAGTTTTCTCCATAGATCAGTTTTAAGAAATACTTTATATTTTTTCTATGTAATATAGACTTGAATTGATATATAATGATGACAAAGAAACAATGAAGTATCAATTCCATATAGCATAGAATAATCCTAACTTCTAATAAGGGTGACAAAGACACTAATACAACAATCAATTTTGAAGTTTTTTCCATGTACCCATTTCATTATTAGATTAATAATTATTTTAACTTTTTGTTAATGCCATATAACATGATTTGGTATAATGATGACAAATACACATTTAGGTTCAATTTCATACATCATAGAAAATCCTTACTTTCAATAATGGTGGCAAATACATGAATCCAAGAATCAAATTTGAATTTTTTTGGGTGTATTCTTGTTCCATTTCTTTAGATGAATAAAAACTTTAGATTTTTGTTAATTTGGTATATACTTGACTTGGTATAATGATGACAAAGACACGATTAAGTATCAATGCCATAGAATAATCCCGTTGAGGATAAATCTCATCCTCAACTTGTGTTTAATACATTGGTCACCTTGTGCATATCATGGTGGTACCTCGCTGGAACAACATCAAGGACAATTGTGGGGTGGTACCTCTCTGGAACCACATCGATGACAATTGTGGGGATTCTCTATTGGCATCTTATATATGATGGGGAAAACTTTTGGCTAGTGTGGGGTGGGTCGTACAAATTGTGGGTTGTAGCCGCTACACCTAACGAATGCCTATGGTGATGAGTAAAAAGTGTGAGACTACCCCATCACATTCTTGTGCTTGACAACATTACTCCCCATGATAACACTCTAAGGCCTTTTGAGCAATGCATGTAAGCATTCAAAATCCCAATTGGCATCATTTTCTAACACCATTCATCTCTAATATCCACACCCCATTCACTCTATAAGCTTTTCATTTTATCCTACATCACATCTCTACATTCCATAATTGGTGGCATCATTTACTTTGAGAATTTGACTCTAATATTGGCAGTAATGCCCCCAGTTTGATACCCTTAATATAGAAATGTAAGTCTGTATATGATGAAATACCAAGAGCCTAGCGATGTAATATATAATTATTGTACAATGATAATAAAAATACGTCATTGGTTGTAGACAAGGAAAGACGAAATACATGGGAGGCTATGATTCCATGAGAGAGGAATGAAAGGGGGATTAGGGGCTTAAGGAGAGATAAAGAAAATAATAATATGTTATTATTTATCCAGAAACCTTTATCTCACTTTATCCTAAGTATTTTAGCCCATGATTGTAATGAATTATGGGAATGGAACTCATGTGAAAAATTATGCTTGTGTGCCTGAGAAATTGACGTCATTGAGAAAAATTGGTGATAACTAAGAATCCTTGTAATTCCTAGAAAATATATTTCATGGCCAGTATGTGTTGGAGCCCAAGAAGGAATTGGGATAGCCCAAGGGACTGGATTGCAGAGAAGGGGATCCCCTTCTTTTGGTTGTGTAGGATGAAGAGAAAATAAATATGGTGAGTTGGGATTGTTGTAAGAGTGAATAGAGTGCAAATTATGGGAATTGGGATGTGTGAGAGGAATATAATATGCCTTATGAAACTTCATCCCAGTGGACACATAGTCCTCGATCAAGGATGGCCCTGTTGCATAAATATTATAGGTAACAAGGAGCCTATCATTGGGTGGAACAACCTTCATTTGCATCCAGTCAGATAATTATTCTTATAAAGATAATTGTTATGGTTATTGTATTTATGTTGAGCTAATGTTGTGTATACTATGGATTTTAATGTTGTTATGTTGCATGAATAATCCAAATTAGTAAATTGTGAATGATTTAATTATATTGCGTAAGCATGTTTGTCATGTTTCATGCATTCATAAAATTCGTAGTATGGAAAAGAGAAAATATTGTGGAAAATTTGTGAAATTCAGAAATACCCCATATCCTTAATGGGTGACAGAGGGTACTGGGTATGTTACATTGACATTCTATTTTCTCTGATCACTCTGCATTCCATCCTTGGGCTCATCTATGCTTCACATTCCTTCCTTGACCTTGGATCTGCTTCACATTCCATATGCTCTACTCACTCTTCATTCCATCCAAGGGTTCAACTCTATTGGACATTCTTACTTCTTTGCTTTCATTTCATCCTTGGTATCAACTCTTCATTCCATCTAAAAATCCTATCGATNGAATCCGTATTAACACTTTTATTACTTTCAATCTCGATATGAATTATTTTAACATTATGAGAAGTGTATCATTGGTTTATCATTAGTAATCAATACATTAGTGCATCATAAACATCATAATCAATCAGTGCATAATAAACAATCATAGACACATCCAAAAATACACAGTACACCAGTATTTATGTGGAAACCCCATGCGAGAGAAAACCCCATAATGATTTCTTATATGTCAAAAGAAATACATTCATAGGAAGCACCAACTTCCAATTCTCCATCTACAACTTGAAGGAAGCTACAACCCCCTAGTTTCTTAGGCTCCAACCTAAAGGAAGCCATAAATCCCTGATTATCTAGCTCCAACCAAAAGGAGGCTACAACCCCCTATATTCTCCGGCTACAACTAGAAGGTGGCTACAACCACCTATCCTTTCCCCATCCAACTGCCCTGAAATATAAGTGCCAAATAATTGATACTGCCACTGTCACTCTGTCACTGTCAACCTGTCAATGTATCTAACCTATCATTGTCACTGTCTCATCCACAAAACCATATCCACTCTAAAACACATGCAAATCATGCCAAGATCACCAAGAGCATATCCCAAACCATATTCCCAACATCACCAAGAGCATATATCAAACCATATTCCCAACATCACCACCACATGCCTCTACCAAGAAGAACCAAAATAACCACATACCATCACAAGATATGTGTCTCAATCAAGTACCAACTTGTACCATGCATCGACCTATATCACAACCTATATCATCAATGATGTACCATAACAAGTGCATCAACTATACCAAGTATCAATCCTATACGATACCATGTGCCAACCATGCACATCAACCATGTACAACAACAACCTATCACAACATGTACCAACAAGCTATCACATTAATCTCATCAACCAATCAGATCACATAGATCTCATACCAACTGTCACAAGTGTATAGCTCATACCATGTACAACTATGTTTCTCTAATTATGTGTCATACATATACAAACACCCATAAATGATGTATATTGAACCCTCACATCAACCATGCATTAAACCCTTACTGTTATGCAACATCAATTTGTACTAATAACTTCAACAACACAATTTAACCAAAAACCTTGTAACATGTACCAAGGGATACAAGATATGCCTCAACAATATACCACATGATTTAATATATACTTCAACAAACTACCCAATGATGTATTCCAAGTACAAACAACAAGTCCACCGACAATGTGCCTCTGTAGATCTGCCTCATACAACATGTACCATACAACCAATTGTACCTCAAGGGCATCTAATCAACCTCACATGACCATACCTCAAGGGAATCTACCCAACCTCACATGACCATACCTCAATGGAATCTACTCAACCTCACACGACCATACCTCAAGCAATCACTAAGATCCAATATTTAAACAAACATACAACCATACCTTTTACTTATGTAATTGAATTGGTACCTCTGAGACTGATACATAGTACTATAGCTTCACCTTAGACCTTTGCAACCTGGTACAAGCATCTTTATGTACCTCTGTATTGTCCTCACGGGAAAAATACTACCTGTCATGCAAAGTCTTGCGTGACGTCCCTTAGGAAACCTGTAGGGTTGCCTCACGAGACACTTATTTTTTGATCCACGGGGACGACCCTAATCAAGGTCTCCTCAGATTTTCTCTTTCTCTACTGCAACTACAAAACTTTGCCATCACTTTTATTTCGCTGCCTCAGATTCACGCTACCTCAGATATGTCAATGAGTACCTGCAATAACCTTTCACAAGATAGATATTCAATATGTTCAATAGGTGCTAATGGGGTTCTCTTGCACTCTTATTTATACTTTTCCAAGTGCCTTCCTTTAAGGGTCATCTTCTAACTGTTTTACCCATCTTCCATGTTTTAGGGATAACCCACTTTCTTGTTGCAACTACTTTACCCATAATTAGTAAACTCACAAATTCTTGTTGTAACTAATTACTTTTTAATTATTTTATTGTTTCAACAACTTTACCCATAATTAACTCCTAGTTGCAACCACTTTGACTAGTAAACTTCTTGACGACTTTCTAGGAGCTTCTAGAATAATTGACTTCTTTTTTGACCTTCTAGTGGCTTCTAGAATATTAATGAGGGTCCTCCAACTTCACAAAGCCATATCTCCTTAACTGTGAGGAACCATGTGATGTACCAGATATCACCGAAAATGACTCATGTACTATCCATCTATGATAGTCTTACCAGCAACTTCACTAATCTTCATGTCTTTATTCCTCATACAAACCCATATTTCTTAACCACACCTCTGGGGCTACATGTAAAATTCATCAAATATACTCAACTAACTCAACTATCAATCTTGATCATACAAATGTCAATCAATTGTCCAACAGTCTTATCCACATCTCTGGACCTCTCCAAGGGTTGACATCAATCTCTAAGGGTTGGCATCAATGACAACCAACTGTCCAAACCTACTATCCAACATTACTAGAGTACTTTCACCAACAGTTTTTCTTTGAATTCCATTTTCAATTGTGCACTTGATGGAGGCGGGAAAGGAGGTAGTGCAAAATGTGGTTCCTTCGACATTCACTTCCCGTGATTGATCTTTAGGTAAATAATACAATCAAATAAACTTGCCAAATTCTTGTTTTGTATATAACAATAATTCCCATTATTTTGTTGTTCTAGATTCCATGACTAGTGCTAGAGAACCACCACCCCAAACAAAATTCCAAGCAGATTGTAAAACTAGAATGTTGGTCACACGAATCAAAACCCATAATCATGTATAGAGTGTAAAACCCAAATTGTTTGTATTTTAGATAATTGATGTCGTGGTAGTCATGCCAACATTATAGTGAGAAATATGCATGCGAAGTATAATCTTGTGTAATTTGTAAAGGTTCAATTATTTATATTTAAAGTAATATCCTTTTCATGGCAGTCAAGTTGGTGTTATAGTAAGAAATATGCCTGCTCAAATTATTTGTTTTTTAAGTAAATCATATCATGGAAGTGATGTCAATGTTGTAACAATAAATATGCCTATTAGGTATAGATTTTAATGTTGTCATGGTCATGTTAATGTTATAGTGATATGTACACATGTTAGATAACTTTTTAAAACATAAAACCTGTAAATGTTTCTATATTTGTGTAATGCATGCTATCATTATCATACCAACGTTCTATTTTTAAAGGAAAACCTAGAAATCTTTCAAATGTTGTTTGATACCTCTCCACTTCAATTTTTTCCTAAATAGTTTTCATATGCCTACAATGTTTTATGTTAACTTAAAACCCATAATTGGTGCAAATGTTGTTTTTTTTAGTGAAAACCAAAATTGTATACATTTTAATGTAATTTATGGTGTGACGGTCATGCCAACGTTATATCGACAAATATGCTTGCTAGGTTATTGTTATCCATGTAATTCATGTCTATTTTCTGTCATTATCTTTGTTCTATAGGCATGGAATTATATACTCAATTACTGTGTTGTCTATTTTTTAAAATTTTTTCATCACTATAGTAATGGTTTTATAGCTTGATTTGTGGAAAGAACATCTGGAATCATGGTGAAGCAAAGCTTCAAATTTGAATTTGTGGCCGGTGGCAATGATTTTACCTTGCATAGGTTGTTACTAGAATCCCTCCATGTCTTCCTTCTCTATCCATGTAATGGCGTATGCCACAAAAATGAGTGGTCAACCTTTAGGGATACTGCCTAAGAGTTCATGTTATCATGGCACCCATTCCCAACAACTTGAGGGGAAAGGGGGCTTGGAACGTCAAACAATTTCCTAAGCATACTTCACAACCCTATTCTTTGGCTCACACAAATGCAAAAAGCTGTGAATGATCGCGTTAACAGATGTTATATCATGTGGTTTAGAAATATTGCATCCTCTCAATCATTCAATTGTCCTATCAATTGTATATCTTGGTCAATAAATCTAGGAAAACAAATGAAATGAAAAAATGGGATAAAAAATACTCCTAGAAATTGTACGTGGACAATGAGATTGGGGGGTCTCCATCTAAGGTAAAAGAACGTATTAAATATTAGCATTTTGAAGAGTTTCTAGTTTTTTGTTACTCATGAGCTATCTTTGCATGTAGGTGTTGAATCCATTTATACATTCAAAAATGCAATTTCAACAATGAAAAATTGTAATTTGACCAAAAATTGTATAGTTGGATTTCAGTGATGATTATCGGAAAAAGTCCAAATTGTATAACATTTAGATTTATTCCTAACTACTGGTTAATGAAATTGGACAAAAAAACGATAAATATTAATAACCACCTTTCAAAGGGAGTAATACATTTAAATTATATCTGTTACTAACACCACACCACATGGATGTACATGTTATTCATTGTGGACAATGAAACTCCAAGCATTGCCAAATGGATTAATTTGCCTTAGCCAATAACATTGTTTAACATATTTAAATCATATTTATTGTCATGCATGATAATGATGATGCTGATTTTTAACATTAATTGAAATTGATTTTGATTTATTAGACCCTAAGAAAAAAATGTAAGGAATTACTTGGGTTGCTTTAAAATTGTACTTCTATGCTTAGAAATATTTGATGAATGATTTTTTAAATCTCCATAGTTTTGATGAGTTAAAACATTACGGAAATTAGTATTGTTACAAATATCTGGAAATTGAAATTTAATGTGGATGTATGAAAGGTATTTCAAGAGAAAGCGTTTTTTGTCCTCCACCTTAGTATATCAAATATAACAAATTCTTTCATTCCATGGTGTTTTAGGAATTGTGAAACGACTTGTTTCACTATAACGCTCACTCTAGCTATAATAAAAATATGTTTTTGATCTTTTGTATTAGGGTTAGTGACATATTTATAGAATCTTAATTTTCTCTTATATTCTAATACTTTATAGCACCAAATTTTTACATTAAATTTATATGAATAGTGTTTTTAATGGTATCAATATGGTGTAGAGTGACATCCTCCATTCTCCAATGATTTACCGAAGACTTGACATTTTTATGATAACTCCTCTTGAGCCTCAAATGGATTTAATTAGAGTTGCAATCAATCTAAGGAAGCCTCTTGTATTTCATGTTAGTTGTCTTGTGCTTGTACATTAAATAATTAGTAATAGCCATACTCTCAATGGAGGAAAGACTTGATTTTATGAAATGTTATTTGGGTTACTTTTTCCTATTATAAATAATTTTTTACCCATTTTCACATAGTTTTTACTATTTTTGTAGTTTAGAAAACCAAATGAAATGGATTTTTTTGTACCAAATGACCATTTGAGTTTAGTTTTTGTAGGGAGGATGATTAAAATGGTGTTTTCATATTTTCTGATCCATTTTTTGTGACTCTTTTAGTTAATGTTTCTGTCACTGGCATATAGGGTAGGTTCATTCCACCTTGCATTTTGCATAATAAACGACCTTTTATGCATCTTCCTTAGGGTCAACCCCACTTACTAGTGACACAAGACTTTCCTTGTTGATTTTAAGTGTCATTTTTTTCGTGGTAGAGCCTACCATTATGGGTATCCTAGATAACACCTTGCTTTGTCTTTTGGTTCCCATGTTGGAATTTTTATTAGGCTCTAGAGTCATGTTAGTCCTACCATGATATTGCATTGAAGCCTCATATTCTTCTCAATATTATTTTAGCTATTTATCCACGGGGATCCCATAATTTTGTGTTCAAGTTGTACCTGCATTGCATACTTACTGCTCACGCTTTAGAGCCTAATGTTGGCTTCAACTTGTTGTTGCTCACCCATTTGCTTATGCATTCTCATCAATAATTTCTAGCCTTGCAGTCTTTTCCTTTCCAATTTGACACTTATATCCTAGGAGGAAACATTCCCCTAAGTGTCTATATCCTGCACATGATTCCTTGCATTGAGCATAGGTGTGTTCCTTACACTTGGAACTAGTTTTCTTTCTCACAACACTCATTTCCTTTGTGTATTCTAGCACTCATTTATTCCTTTTCAGTCTTTCCAATATGAAAAAGAAAAAAAAATAAAATAAGAAAAGGAGTGTGGGAATGAGTCTTTTTTACAGTTATTGGCAGTAGTCGAGTTGCCTTTGAACAAAGCACAAAGTTTTGAGTCTGGTCTCAACAATTTGGCTTTAGTATGGCTTTAGGAAACTAAATCAGTTACACAGAGTTTTGACTCCTTTGACTGGTTATTCTTCATTCATTATGGAGAGTACGTCGTTGCCCTCTGCATCATAGACTTATGTCAAGGTTCATTTTCAGCTCATGCTTCCTAAGTCACATATTGTGTCGTGTTCTTGTTCATATGAAGTTTTAGCCTGTGTTGGACATTCCACAAAATTCTTGGCTTTGCAAGTCAGCCTTCCCATATGTCAAGTACTTCTTAGAATCAAAATTATCTTTGTCCTATACTTGTGCTGGTATGGAGGGTCCCCATTGAATTCCCGCTGGCGGGTTAAGCTCTTATCGACTATGACACATTTATCTAAGAGTTTGACTAAGAGTTTCACCCTCTATTTACATAATTAATAGGTGGCCTTGTGCTCAACATATGACATTCCCATCATTGGTCAATGACTAGGTGGTTTCCCTTGTGTTCAATGGAAAGAAAATTTTTCACACATTTGGATTCATGCAATACGTTGGATTCCATTTGTCCTCATTGGTGGTTTCCTCACCTTTGTTGGAAGTTTTCATTATTGGCCTTTATTCAAAGGGTCTCTTTCGTGCACTATTTACATTAGGTGCACGTGAGAGGTGTACTTTGTGGTGGTCCTTTCAATATTTCATCTGAGTCCTTCCAAATATTTGGCCTTCTACTACTCCTCGTGATGGTTGATGGGGGGCGCCTTAATGCCCTCCTTCCAACAAATCTCTTCCTATCTACTTAGGGATCTAGAGTCTTTATTAATACCTTGGGGCTTGCAATCATCAGTGGAAGGTTCCCTCGTTATTGACAATGGAAATACATCAATGTCCTTTGATTGATATATTATACCAGGTGTTCGACATCAAATCATCTACTCACACTTGTTAGTTTGTACTAGGTATCTTGACACCCATTATCATTATCGATGGGTTGTCTCACGTTTATTTGACAGTATACATTAATGGCCAGTAATCAAACGACATTTCACTGTGTTTGAATTCAACACATCTATTCACATAATGAAGATTCGTACAATGATGGTTGATTTGAAGACCTTGAGAATGTAGTAGCATCGCTCCTTTTTTGTTGTTTCCCGAGTTGTGTTTGGACAATACCACTTCTCACATTGGTACTTGTGAAGGATCAATTATCCAACTCTTGCCTCTAGATATCCTTCATTGTTTCCAAGACATGGATCCACTATGTGTCTCTTTCATGGCTATGATATCCTTTTGACATGGATCCACCATGTATCTCTTTCATGGTCATGATCACTGCTTTATATATATTATTCATGGATCGATAGTGTACTTGATTGGAGTCCATGCTTGTAATCACACATAAGCATGGGTATGGTTGCCTTGTGTTATCTCCCAAAAACGCACCATCATTTTGGGTGATAGAACGGGTTAAAAAGAACTTTATTTCTGTGAGTGTTGGCCTTCAAAATTCGAAGTCTCAACTTTCGGCAGTTTAGCTTGTCTGTTTTAGTCTAGTTAACTGCCGAAACAGGTTGTTTTCGGTAGCTAAGGCAGTTCGTCAGAATGACCTTAACTGCCGAAAATGTTTCCATGTGTAAAAATAAAAAACCCTTTTCCTCTTGCATACGCCAAATGTCCACCTACAGGTCAATTGGCAAACCAATAAATTCTAGTCAAGTCACAAAGCTTAGCGTACCCAGTCATTAGCCATTTCATGAGATAAGCCACATAACAGTTATAAGTCGACAACATCAAGCCAAAGGCACGCATAGTTGTTTGAAAAAGCAACATAGTTTGATCTATGGGTTTTCTTTTTACAGATTAATACATCAGGTTGATTATGCAAAGGTTCAAGCTAAGCCATTGGTCAAATACTAAGCTACACAACATGCAGAATGACCTTGCAACGGGCCACGTGTTTTATAGTTTAGTTCTAAACAAGTTTTTCATTTATCAAGCAGGAACTTGCGTTGTGGTATTAATTCTCTTACARGACATTTGAAGAAAGTCGCTCGCTCGCCGATCATCAAGCATACAACAGATACACGTTGATATCTTTTGTACATATGTCAAAAGAGGAGGCATGCGTGCTGTATTTCATATTGGTCGCTCTGGCATTGTCATTCGTACCAGACCAAATTGGGGATTACAGCTGGAAGCATATCCTGTTGCGTGGAGCTTGCACACTTTGCATTATTCTTTAATTTGGGTCAATACCGCTGTGCTAGGTCGCGAACCTTTGTGCATGAGAGTATCCAGGGGCCATGTACAAGCTGGGGTTCGGAATACTCAGGGCGGTGTTCGTGCTGAGCTTGTTGTGGTGACACAAACCCGAATCGATCAAACCCTTACTTTGCAACTTGGCTTTGGCGTTGGAAGAACTCTCGACTAATCTGACATTGTGGTTATTTTGCTACGAAACAGGATTTCGTTGGCGTCGTTTTGGACAGGCAAAGTCACCAGCTGTTAATGTAAACAATGCTGCTCCAACAGAAACTGAAATGAACGGGAAGGTTCTGAGTGGGAGATTAATATTTGTGGAGACCGTAAAACCTAAATCTCAGCTTAGTGGGGATCTTCCAAGTGCCACAGTCCCTCCTAAAGGAGAATCTGGAATAGATCAAGCTTATATGGAGGATGACGAGATTGTGAAGGCAATGGCTCGCTTATTTGCAGAAATGGGGGATTCTTATGTTGAGTTGATTGCAAGTGGTTCGACTGAATCCATGATGATTGTTGAAGCTCTAGTGGAAGTTACATCTCACCCGGAATTCGACATTGTTGCAATAACATTCAACTTTTGGCATAGTCACCAAACTAGCCTGACAAAAAGGGAATATTATCGTTCATTTGGAAATGAAGCGGCTATTGAATCTAAAATGGAGAGGAGATTGACCATTTTCCATCTAACATTTGAGTTACTAGTATCACTGGTTAGTTTTCTAGTAATGTATCCCCAAAATTATGAAGACTGGCTGAAGGAGGATATTAGTGATTTCAAACGAACAAGATATGATGTGGGGGACATTTTGATGGATGCTTCCTCAGTTTTGGGTGGAGAAACTACTCTTAAGATTCACTCAAATAGTTTTTTCCAAGCAGCAAACACTATTGGGAATGGAGGATCTTGGGATTGGCGATCTGCAGAAGCTGCACTGTATTGTATTCGAGCCATATCAAGAGCAGTACCTACGTCTGAAGGAGCTGTAAATGCCACAGGTTATGGGCTTCTTACCAAAACTTCCACCTCAACCTCAGCTTCTTTAGACATCTTGTCTAACCATTGGAGCTTATTCGAAATGGCTGAGTGATGCACCTAATGCATCATCATTTCTACCCACACTAATAGAAATTTTGACAAGGGGACTAAGCACATCAGACGATTCGTCAACTACAGCAGCAATGGCTTTACATCATGTTTGTGATGCTTGCAGAGATAAGTTAGCGGGATCATTGGATGGTTTTTCTCCCTCATCTATCATAAGGCCGTGAGTCGTGAAAGTGGTTATAAAAATTTATACAGAAGATGTCCTGCAGCTTATTGAAGCATTGAGCATGGTTATCACTGCCCTGTTTTTAAGTAGTAAAACAGTTAGCAGAGACGATTTTGAAAAGCTCTAATTGGCACTACCATTCACAACTTATGAAAAAGCCCTGAAGACATCAAATCCAAACCCATTTTGAAGATGCCAGAAGGCCCCGTTATGGGAATCTGTTTAAAACCCATTTGTTTGGAAAGCCCACGATCTTCTCCACAGATCTAGAAGTCCGTGGCTTCTGGCAGTATTGCACAGGTGCATTAAGCTACCCCAAGTTTCAATATGCTATTGACTGTTGCAGTGATATGGCAGATATGGTGATACATCTAGCAGGAATAGGGGTTACAAAATGCATAGAACAAAGCTTCATTCTCTGCAAACAAGCAGAAAAACAGTAGAAGAGCAGGAGATTGGATGAACAACTATTGATGACAGAAAGAAGGGAATTTCCTCTAAGAATCCTCGGAACTAAATGCAATCATGCAGGTAAATAACGTTTTGAGATTTTGATTTTTGACAGTGATTTGATTTTCGGTGGTTTAGGCGAGCCCAGGAGCGCTCATTAACCACTGAAAAGGGGGCCTTTAAGTGGATAAGACATTCAGAACTCAATAATCTTAACCACCGAAAGTCTGTGATAACTAGAATGCTTGAAATTTTGCACAGATCAGAGGTTTTCGAATCAGAATGAGATGAAACTTCTCCGAATAGTCAGATATTGAATTATCAAGTCAGATTTAGAGATTATTTATAAGGCATAAGGTAAGAGGAAGATTTTTAATCACATTTGGTGCCTTTTCAATGGCAGAATTTCAGGAATTTTTAGCCACACATCATCAGCTCAAATTTATCTTTAGAAGAACAGGTTGAAGAAGCCTTGGAAGGCTAATCTTCACGTCATCAACAGTCAACACATTTTTAGGGCCAGCTCATAAGAGATTATCCACCTTTTTGGGCTTTATCCCTATCTTTTTGTAACTGTAATTTGACTTTTATTTTTAGTATAGCAGATCCAGTTTTCTAGGATCTGGAAACTGTATGTAAAGGCTATAAAGCCAGGAACATTTGAAGAGGAAGGGGGTTCGATTCTGGATACAGTAATGCTCTTTGTACTTAGACTTTTCATTTTCTAATACAGATCACAGGTTTCTTTCCAGTTTGGTGGCAGTTTTTCCATATTTCTTCTTCACTGTTATATTGTTGTCAAACCTTGAATAACTGTTATCCTATTGTTTGGTTCATGACATTATAATCAGTCTCTTTAGTTGTTTATTAGACCCTGCTTTGCACTGGTTTATGAGCAATCTTTTCTTCACCCACTGAAAGCTATTTTACTGTTTAACCAATCTTGGAGAGCACTGTCTATTTGTTTATCATTTTGATGTCTGAATGCCATAAGTTGAATTGAGTTATCCCATTGATCCACCTTTACAAAATACAAAAACATTTCATTTCTTAAGTTACCAAGAACCTTTGGTCTGCAACCACAAAGGGTTTCTTGGAGTGATAACACCTTGGGAATTGAGTTTTCTAACTTGTTTATGTAATTGGTTGTTGTTCTTATATTGGACTCTGACGACCTTCACCTCGGCTTACTACTCTTTGAGGACTTATATTGTATTTCAACCATCGTTTTCTCTTCCCACATCACACATTAGGGGGGATATGCTATAGTGTTAATTGCCACCTTTGAAGCATTGATGATATTATTGGCTTGGTCCATATCCTACTTGCAAACACATTTTTCTTATACCTCCTTGAGATATTCTAAAAAACATTTTTTTGGACCTTGTGTTAGAAAAACAGGACCGCAGAACAATAAAATAAAACAAATGCAGAAACATAAAACACAGAAGACACACAATACAAGAGAGACACAGATATACGTGGTTCACCCAGTGTGGGCTACGTCCACTAGAGAAATTGCCAGGTCCTTCCTTTGTTATTATCCAACAAATGAAGGGATACAACCTACAGCAAAACCCGCTGTAACTTCCTCTTCTTTCTCTCACAGTCTCCTCTCTCA
>ML834037.1:32623-42715 GCA_009831015.1 Picea engelmannii | reverse complement strand
TACTATACAAAGCTAAGGAAACCGACAGAACAACCTATTGGGCTAATACCCACAAGAGATGGAAAGTTTCCTCAGAAGATCATTCAAGCCATGTTTTATGAGGTGATATGGTTTTTAGGGATGTCCAGTCATAGTAAGACCAAAAGGGCAGGTGTTGTCTGTGGGTGCCTTTGTAGGAGGCGAGCTGTAACCGTCATCGATGCATTTTTTCCAAGCCCTTTTTACCTTTATTTTTCTTTTATTGCTTTTATTTCTTTTTTACTTCAAGGTCTGACCAGAGGACACGGCCTTGGCTTGGTGGCCAGAGCTGACAGCGTTACCCACTGGTATCTTCGCAGCAATGATAAGGTTGGCTCGTGATGAGACCCCCTTTCCTTTGGCCATGCAACCAAAGGTCACTGCCCTGGCTTGGTGACCAGATAGTGGCAATGTCATACCGCTGGATACCTATGAACATAATGGGCTGGCTCATGATGAGACCTCCCATCCTCTTGGTTAGGTCTTGTTTTTTATTATTTTTCTTAGGGTCCCTTTAGTTTCTTATCGAGAGGCTTTTTATCGCCTTCTCGGGGATCCCCTGGGTGAAGCATCTCTAGGTTTTATTTCCTATGGCTTTTATCTTTTACCAGCTACTTTTACCCCCCCCTGGGCCTTTAGCCCCTTCTTCCCACAAGACAAAGTGTAACCCTCAAAGGTCATCCTAATGGCCAGACTAGGGGAATGGGATGGATGAGCGGGGTATAAGATGTAAATATGATAATATGGTGGGAGCGAACGATGGCTCTGCAAATCCCCTTTGGTGGCTAACCAAAACCCATGAATATCAACTTGCTAAGTCACCCCATCAATCACCCGAACAATGGTCAAGTGGATTAGTGTAAGATCCAAGCAGTCATCAGAAATGAAAGGAACCTAATGCATATATAAGAAGGTTATAATGATCAAATATGACACATACCATGATACCTCGGACCAATTACCTCATGGAGCAAGAGTCCTCTCCGATGCAAGCCCAGGCCGATGGTGATGGAAGCTGCTACTGCTGACAGGACAAATCTGACGAAGAAGAAGAAAGATGGGCCCTCCAGGGCCATGCTCAAGTCAATCCCGCTCTCGGTATTCCATGTCTAGGACCTGTGGACCTCGAGACATGATCTCCTAGTTATCCCTAGATATCGGGGATAACAGGACAAACACTTCCCACTGCTTGGTGAAGCCATTCAAGGTTGTCCTCACCAGCTCAGTCTCATCCATGGCCTCTCCCACAACTACCAGTTCATCTCTAATTTAAGTGAGCTTAGTGAGGTACGTAACCACTAACTCTCCATTGGGCATCTCAGTGCTTCTCGGCTTCTCTCTGAGCAACATCTTCCTACTCTAGTTATCAAACTGGTACAACTTTACTAGGGCCTCCCACATATCCTTAAATGTCTTCTTGCCAGACAGATGAGGAATGATGTGGTCCTTGACTCCATCAACAATGATCCTCCTTGTCCTCACGTCCTTCATGAGGTGGGCTAGTTGTTGTGCTAGAACGGTTGGAAGTACTACCTTCCCTTCAGCAAACTCCCACAATCCATTCTCCTCCAACAGCAAACCCATTCGCTCCCTCCAAGGACTGAAGTTTGAGGCCCCTTCCAGACTATCTTCAAACCTTAAGCCTACACCAGCCATAGTCATCTCTTCTGATTCACCCACATTTTCCGGTCACACGTCCCACTTTCTGATTCACACCCTGGTCTGCACAACAGGTCGACTTGGCTCCTTCTGTACTCAAAGGCTGAGCTCTGATACCATGTTGAATTCCTAAAACTCAGCAACCAGAATATCGTGGCAATAATTTGTTTAACCCATAAATTTATACGACTGATATAAATTCAGAAAATTATGCATACATATTACAGCTGAGTTATAACCCAGAAAATTAACAGCAAAATCATACAGAGAACCAAGTATATAATAAACAAAGACACCAGAAATACCCTAGAAACCCTAGTGTGGGGAAAACCAGCAAAAAGGGGCTTCTATTGTGGGCTTTAGAGGAATGTTATTAAAACAATCATACACAAAAAATTATTACAGCAATTTTCTGAACTTTTTCCAACTTGTACGGCCATGTCTCCTTGGTTGTTTGACACAACAAACTCAGCTCACAATGTTGTGGTTGTATGGCCTCAAATACGGTTGCTGCAGGCCGGTTGTACGACCTGAGTACGATCTTCTCATGGCCTTCTCTGCTGCTGGATAGTACGGTTGAGTCTTGGTTGTTTAGGTGAGGCCGTACAGCCCTTCTCTCACCCTCCTTCAACCTTGTACGGTCTGTCCTTACTTGGCCTGTAGCTGGAAGCTTGGTATAGCCTGCTCTTTCGCCTCCTTGCTGCCACAAGCTCCTGAAATCGCCCTCCTCGAATGTTGTTCGACTCCTCTCAAGTTGACACTCTCTTCCTCAACCCAAAGCTCCCTCTTCAGCTCACTTGCTCTCCAAATGAGTGTGTGTGTGTGTCCTCTCACACTCAGCCCCCTCCAAATGAGTGTGTGTGTGTCCTCTCACACTCAACCCCTTCCTTTATCCTTCTTCCAGCCATCTTGTTGCCTTGAATTGTGCACCAAGTTCAGCCTCCAAAGCTCCAAGGAGGTGTGCCCCACTTGGCCTAGGCCCTACAAAGCACTAAGCCATGTGCCCCACTAGACTAGGCCCCACAATCCACTCAAAACAGAAAATTTGTTGAATTCCTAAGTTAGACTTAAGCTAAGATAAATAGGTTGATTTGGGTATGTTAATGTGTCCATCAGCATGCTTAGGATACTTAGGCCCATGATGAGACACCTACCAAGCTACAAAACTAACACTTCATCTTAGCGAGGGAGGTGTCTCGACCTGAATCAATCTCTGACCCCATCAAATCTGTTGCTGTTGTTGTAGTTGCTCCCTCTGAACTGGAAGACCCTCCTGCTACCTCTGTTGCACTCTAATCAGATATCCTTCTCTGCTCATCCATCAATGTCATTTCATACCAGTTGACAGTCTTAAATGAAGCCAATCGTCCACTAGACTCGGTCACTGACACTGATCTCTAAACCAAGATCCCCTTGGACCCCACTACAGGTTGTCCCAGCACCCTGTACATCATACCCTCCCTAATGCCAAGCCTCACTGCTGCATCCAAGGTCGCTCCCTCTGAACGTATGAGTACTTGTCCATCCTCGAAAATCACTGTATACCCCATATCTTCCAGAGTTGATACAAAGAGAAAATTTACCTTCAACTCTGGAACAAACATCACCTCATCCACCTCTAGAGAACCACCTAACTCTAGTTGGATTCTAAGGCATCCAACCCCCTTCACTGCATGCATGGTGCTCGCCCCACCGCTCACATGCAAGTTTGAGCCCTTCTCCGAAACACTAAGGAACACCGACCTCATTCTCGTCATATGGCAAGATGATCCACTGTCCACGAACCATGCCCCAATGTTCTCCAACTCTGCAGATCTATTGCTCGGAAGAAAAGCTACCAGAGTAAATTCCTCCTCGAATTTCTCGACTAACTCATCAATCTTAGTAGAGATGTTGTTGTTGCTACCTATGCCTCCTTCTTCTTCTTATTGGGACACTCGCTGACATAATGGCCAGTTTTGTGACATGCAAAGCATTTCACTTTGCTCATGTCCCTAGAACCTCCTCCACTACTCTTCTTCACATGAAGAGCCACGTTGTCCTCCTTGTTACACATTATTTTGGTTACTCTGATGATGACTTTACAAGCATGTAATCAGGCCCTCAAAATCATCTTTTGCCTGAGAAAAGTGACTACTTTCCTCCCTTGCAAGACTACTTTTTAGAAGAACGCTGCAGGCTACCCATAGTGTATAGTGCGGAAATCCATGATTTCAGCAGGCTGCTCTATAGCTCGCCTGCGGGATTTCCACAGGCTGCTATGTAGGCAGGGTGCAGCGGCGTTTGAAAGCCAAAAGAGGAAAGAGGTTCAAGAAGTTTCTAGAAGGGGAATCTTTTGGAATGTGAGGTGGCATCCATATGGTTACGATCCTACTGACTTCTCTGATCTGGTGGGATCATCCTCATCTCTTTAACTACTTCAGCTTCTCCTATATAATAATGGGCTTCTCATGGAAAAGGTTAAGCACAGTTAAGCAAAGTTGAGCAAAGGATTGCTGGAAGAATAGGTTGGAGATTGTGTGAAGAATATTATTTCAGTTGATACTTGAGGTCTACATTTGCCCATCAAGCTTTTGAAGATCATCTTCATGCAAATCTCGGAACAAGTATATGTGTGTGTTGGAACGAAGGACCACTAAAAGGGAACTTGCGACATCAAGGCATTTCGGTTGTATCTTCTACTTTTATTCAATATAATACAGTGGCATGTTTCTTTCCCATAAAATTATTCTTATTTTATTACATAACTCCTTGATCATATGTTTAAGTTTTCATTGAATCTATCATAGTTGCTTTCACTTCGATTGGTTTGTGTCATTGCAGATTTGGTTTCGCAAGAGCACCAGAGCGAAGCGGGAACAACAAAGATATAAGGAAGCGATCTCAAAGGTAAGTCATCAATTCCTTCTTTGACACTTAGATCAATGATTGTAACTTAGGGAAAGCGTCATGTCCTGTCCTATTTTGTTCTAAATCCAGGTGGATCTAGGGAAATTAGTTTATGTCCGCATTTACCGATTTATCCTATAACAAAATTGGCGACTCCACTGGGGATACGACTTGATTGTGGTTTTTTGTTGGCCATTTGTTTTTGCCTACTCTTTTTTATCTGAATTCAATCTCTGAGTCTGTAGGAGATCCATTCAAACTCTCTGAGTTTGAAAGTTCACTGAGATTTTTTTACCTTTTTCTCAGAATTTCTTAATTTTCAAACGTGTCCGCACTGCACTCTATACCTAGCCTGCGGAAACCTTTGATTTCCGCACCCTAGTTATTTGCTTTAGTGCGCACTTTCTGCACCCTGTCTGTTTCTGGCCTGCGGAAACTCTATATTTCCGCACTGTAATGTGCTATTAGCCTGCAACGACGTCTGTGAAATTTTTGAGTGGGGTTTTGGCCTCTGTTGATGCCCAGTTTTTTGCTTTAGTCAGCTGGGGGAAACTTTTTTAGCCAATGTTTGACTGTTTTCTTATGCTTAACACGCTTTTGATTGGTTTTTGGAGATCGAACACCTCTCTTAGTCATTTTCCAGTTTTCATTTTTTATTTTTAACAAGGGTATAATCTCTGAGCTTGTATCAAAGTGCTTGATCGATTAAAAATCTTGGATTGGATTTGAAGTTTTGGATTGATTACGTATGCTGGATTGCTTGATGATTGAGAGGTTATTTCTTCATTTGCATTTGGGGAAATACTTTCTCGTCATTTTTTACTTTTTATCTTCATTGAAAGTTTGATTTGAGTGTTTGTTGAAGGTATAAATTTTCTTGGATTACTTGTCCTTTCTCTGTCATGCCCTTGGTCTGGTCTTAGAAAGGAAGAATTTGAAGTTATCCATTCTTTTGAATAATCATACATAAGAAAATTTATTGCATTTAGGAGAAGAGAACATTGAAGAACTTCATTGTTTATTGGTTATTTGAAATTGTGTTCATTTAAAGAAAAAGGAAGTATATTTCGTAGCTTACATCATTCCGAAAACACCTTCTCCCTGTTGTAGATAGAATTCATTGAACGAAAATTTGCATTATTCATTTCTATTTGCATATTGTTGGGTCAAGGTCTTACACAACATCGGCTTCATTCCCGTCTCCCTCTTGAGTAACAACAGCCTTTAAAAATATTGCGAAAATCTAAAACTTAATTAGTAATTTTTTCTAGGGCTCTTTTACACCAACATTAGCTAGGCTAGAGCTTTGGAATAGACGGTGAGACACACTCTCCAAAGCACAAAACACACAATAGCATCTTGTGATAGGGAGTGTTAAATTCCATTTGCAACATTTTGTCCTAGGAAGCCCTTCTCACAGAAGGTTCAAACCTGAGGTCGCATTGAGATTGGTAGAGTTACTCACCCTGCTTTGTTGATCTCGGTGTAGAGATTGCGCGTATTATGGGGGTCGCTTGAAGGTATACCCACAATGATGAGTGGAAGCCTCTCAAGTTGATTTCGGGCTAGATACCCTGCCCTTGCATGTGGATCGGACTATCAACTGTCTCCCCAGGCATCATTGTTGGTTTTGGTAGCCTTAGTTGCCTATCTTCTTAGGGTCTTACACGAGGTGACTGTGGAGGGGCAAGTCTTCATGGTACCTGGAATCGACATTGGCCAGACTCACTCGGGCTCCTTGGAGGGTATACCCATGATTATGTGTGAGAGCTTGCACCAGGGTGTAAGTCCGTTAAGCAGGTCGTCAACGTAACTTTTCCACTCTAGCCCAGCCCAACCCCTTCTTGTCTTGACTTCGCGACGTTGGATTTCATCACCAACTAGTGACTTCAGAATAAGAAGGTTTTGTTTGCTTGGTTTTGATTCCTAGATTCTACTAGCGAGTGTTGTTTGTTTACATAGTTGGCCATGGATTTTTTCCGTAAAATTTTCGGTTCGGCCAACATTGACCCTCCACACCGTTCGCGTAGGATGCAAGGACTACCTCCGAAAGATCCGTAAGTTTCTCAACCCTTGCTTCCTAATCCACTAGAGAACTATCCTCAACAGAGTGAGATCTAGGACCACATACCTTCACAAGCGGAGAGAACTGACTCTTTAGAAAGTTTTCGAATCGTTTCCGATTCTTTGGACGCTTTCTGCTTACCTCCTGGATACGAGAGACATATTCTCCGACTGAACTCGTCCGGAGAACTTGTTGTTGACACTTCTGGAATACCAACTGGAATCCTTGCCGGCCTTGAAAACGAGGATCCTTTTTGGACCACTGACTTATCTCAAACTCCGACTTCTAGGCGGAACCCTCCCGGCTCAAAGGTAGAAGCTGAGATACCTGTTGTTTCTCAACCACCCGAGACATCTACTACATTTACGATACCTTTAGATCACTTTAACAGTACAACTTGCTATTTCTTCGTTGGTTCAGAGGTTGGTCCTAGCTCAACTATCCCTCTTCACCAGGCCCATTCCACAATGGTCCCAAACACTACGATTATTCCCACCGAGAATACGGTGGCTAGCCAACCTCCTATTGGCACACCGCTTTCGTCTAGACAAATCTCGTCACTCCTTCTTGGGTATAATGCTTTGAATGCTTCTATCCCCATTCCTACCCAAGTCCCATCCGGAGCTTCTGGAGTCTTTACTCCTCCTGGGTATAATGCTGCTTTCGGTTCCATTCCGACACCATCCCAGTTCCTCTCCGGAGGGTCTTATCCACCTTTTATAGGAGGATTTGGACCCAGTGGCTCTACCACCTTTGGAAGTTCTACTCCGTTATTCACTTCTGGTTATCAGATTCCTATTGGGGGACAGTATCACCCAGGGGGCAAACTCAATTTGGGGGTCAAACCCAAATTGGGGCATCATCCTCGCCTTGCGGATAGCCCCCGCTCGGAGGATATAATCCACAATATGGACAGAACATCCCCAGATCACTAGCCCAGTATTGGAATCTTCTTATTCAAGGAAATCCATAATCATCTGGGGGGCAACAACCTCAAGTTAGCTCTTTTATACCCCCTAGTTCGGGCCAGTCATACCTCGATTCTTCCAATCCCATTTGAAGTTCGAACGTTCAACCTAGTGTCCCTCCCCAAGGGAACATCCTCAATCAATACAACCCCATGGGCTACATGCCTCCGCACACACGTCCGAATTTGTTAGGACCTTCGCCTCACATACAGACTGCTTATGGTCTTACTGGTATACCGACGGGACTCCCTCCCCAAAGTCACCAGTATCCTCCGGTGAATAGACAATTACCCTTTTTAGCCACTTTGGACCTACCTGATCTGTCTAGAATCTTGAATGATCCTATCCTACATTCTCCCCACTGGCCCATTATACCGGCCAAATTACTGTCTGACATCGTAAAATTTGACGGTAAACCGAGAGAGGATCCGAACAACCATGTCATGACTTTCCACCTTTGGTGTTCATCCAACTCTTTGATGGATGATTCTATTCGGTTAGGACTCTTCCAACGAACTCTCACAGGTTCGGCTACAAAGTGGTATATAGAACTACCACGAGGTTTCTTCACTGACTTTAATACCCTAGCCATGGCTTTCCTTACACACTACCAATTACCGATCCGTTATGAAACAGGAACTAAGATCCTGAGTTCCTTCAAGCAAACTAAGGCCACTCACATCTCTGATCACATTCATGAGTGGAGATGAAGACGACATTTGATCAAACTCGATCTTCCCGATCAGTTATTGGCAGAGAGGTTCACGAAATCATTCGTGAATGAAATTTCTCGTGATATTGCCATGGGTGGAGTTGTCATCAAAGAACGGGCTATCAGTCGCGCTCAGTACCTCGACCTCGTTTATTCACAAACAGGTACTCTTTACGACTTACTCCCTGATGCACCTCGCCCTTCTACTACCGCTATCTCAACTACCCCTGCTGCTTCTCATGCGGTTGATGGTGTGATTGGCACTTTCCATGCTCAACCTCAAAATACGCAAGCCTCTCCCACCAACCCCAAGTCTAATGTTTCTAATGTTCAAAATGCTCTGTCTCCTACTCCTCCCGCCGACAAAACCTCTGAGGTTAACTCTGTTCAATCTACCCCTGCCGAAAAGAATAAACCTAAAAAAGGGAAGGGTAAGAATAAGGAGGATAAAAATAACCCGCAGTCTGAGAAAGCCAAAACCCAACCTGCTGATGATAAGGTTAAGCGCAAACCCCGATACCCTTGACTTATCTGTGGTGACGATCACTATACGAAAGATTGTCCAAGACGGGTCGAGGTTACTAAGTTCCTCCAAGGGACTGCGAAACCTCCCACACCTGTCGTTTTGTCTCAACCTTTCCCTTCTCAACAGCAGGCCCAATTGGTCATCCATGACCAACCCTCTCCCTCCACTACTTCTTATGTACTCATGTGTACTGGTGATTCTAGAAAGAAGGACGTCACACTTACTACTCGGGCCAAAGATTACTCTTCCTCAAAGGAGAAGGTTGACGATATACCACCTTCATTGGTTCAACAAACTCCCCCAACTTCACCTCCCAACGGTCCTCTTCATCTCGAACGACCGAGTCTCGATATAGTTCTTCACCCTCCCCCAAAGGGTGTTGTTCAAAAGTCCGCCTTCAACCCTCATGCACGTGTTGCTCAGAACTACAGTATTGTAGAAGATCTGGCGCAAGCACCTTTTGCAATGTCGGCTCTCAAAGTCCTTCAAAGTTGCCCTACTCAACGAAAAGCACTACTAAAGGCTATCGGTGGAATTGATCCTATGGATACAAATTTGATAATTTTTTACCTCGAAGATCACATTCCAAAACACCCCCCTCAACTAGCATTCCAAATACAAGTTGTTGTCTCCGACAAGAACATCTGTAGGACTGTTATTGATGAGGGTGCCTCCACATGTGTGATGTCTGTTGCCTGTTGGAAGGCCATCGGCTCTCCTCCTCTTACGAAATCACATAACACGCTTAAAGCCTTCAATGGCTCTGGCTTTAAGCCCTACGGTGTACTTCCTTCGTTGTCTATTACGTTGGAAGGCAAATCGGTCAATGTTGAAGTTGAGGTCTTTGATGCACCTCTCGATTATAACCTCTTACTTGGCCGTAGCTGGATTGATACGATGTACGCCATTGTGTTTACCCTTTTCCGTGTTTTATGTTTTCCACATCAGGGAAAGGTCATTACTATCGACCAGCTAGCCTTTTTCAACTCTGACACCCGTACTAGCAACGTACATTTTATCGCGAAGACACCGCCTGGATATGAGAACGTCGGTGTGGGCCTACTTAAAGATTCGACTCTGATGGGTACGTTCCCAATCCCACCTCCCGATGCTCCACCTTCTTTGGTTGCCTCGATCAACATGATTACCACCTCCGTTCGCAAAACTCACACATCTTCCGACCCGTGGGTAATACCCAAACCTGGTGATTATCCTCGCTACGGCAACCAAATGCCTTTAAGTCCAGTTGAATCCG
>ML834037.1:5385-19481 GCA_009831015.1 Picea engelmannii | reverse complement strand
CATTTACAATAATCCTAAGAGGTTACCAAGTGAATGAGACCACCAGAGCGCCTTCCACCACTTTGGAGGAAGTCAATGGAGGGAAAAACTCAAGGGAAGTCGGCCAGGAGCTTGTCTGGTCGACAACCTGAGGATAAAAAACCTCCGATGAAAGGAACTCCCCTGATGGATCACCCAAGGTACCTGACCTAACTATGATCCATGCAGACTTATTACATTATTAACCCACGCAGGGGTGCGGAAATCCCGTTTACAAAATTTTAAGTGCTGGGGTATCAGATACCCAGTAGAACCATTTCTGTCTTCAACATAGATAATATTTCATGATACATAAGTTGACCCCTGTGCTGAATAGGCAGTCAACAGAAAGGTTATGAGTTCGTATGGGATTCCACTGCCAACAAAGCTTTCGAAGCTTTGAAACTGACTTTAACCCGTACCCCATTACTTTTCCTACCCGATTATAGTCGAGATTACTTCATTTATCTCGCTGCTTCGGACTCTACCATCGCCATGGTTCTAGTCAAAGAAGATGATTCACACGACGAACATGTCATCTATTATTTGAGTCGGAGTCTCACGACCACCAAAACCAAATATTTACATGTTGAAAAACTGGCCCTGGCAGCTGTTCAAGCTATCCAAAGTTTCCGTCACTACATCCTATTACGCAAAACCGCTATAATTTCCGATTGCAACCCCATGCAGAACATTGTTACACGCCAATTGCTAGGGGGCAAGTACTCTAAATGGTTAGTGATTCTCCAAGAGTTTGACTTAGAATTCGAACGCGCTAAGTCTAAGAAATCTTTGGTGTTTTCCAAACTGATGTGTGACCTTCCCTGCATTAAGACAGAAAATGTAGCAGAAGATTCTTTACCCGATGAATCTCTTTTTCTGATCAGTTCTAATGACCTTTGGTATGGAGATATCATTATATATCTCCAAACTCAAACTTTCCGCCCCGATCTATCTAGCGCTGACCGTCGCCGTATACGATATCAAGCTCGTCAATATATCATCCTCGATGACACTCTTTATTGCCGCGGGGTTGACTCCGTTTTTCAGCGATGTCTCACCTATGACGAGGCTGAGAAAGCATTGAATGACTGTCATTCTGGAGCATGTGGTGATCACATGTCTGGGTATGCTACTGCCCAAAAGATCTTACGAGCAGGGTATTTTTGGCCTTCTTTATTTAAGAATTGTATTACCGCCGTCCAAAAATGCCATGCTTGCCAAACGTACAATAATAAAATAAGATCACATCCCGCTCCCTTACACCCTTGTAGTTTCCGTCGGACCTTTCACAAAATGGGGTATCGATTTCATGACATGTAACCCTCACTCAGCCGAGGGGCATGGATACATTATCGTAGTCGTGGATTATTTCACGAAATGGGTCGAGGCGATGCCTACTTTCGACAATACTGGGAAAACTGCAGTCCTTTTCATATTTAATCATATTATTACTCGATTCGGGATCCCGCAAGCTATCATTACTGATCACGGTAGCCATTTTCGAAACTTTATGATGTCTGAACTTATCGACAAGTTGGGTCTTCGGCATGAAAACTCAACCCCCTACTATCACGGCCAAGTTGAAGCAATAAATAAAATCCTTATCACTATGCTTCGTCGGATAACAGGAATCCATAAGACCAACTCGCACATGATGTAGTTTTGGCATTATGGGCCTATCGAACATCTTGAAAGTCTGCTACAGGATGGATTTACCCCCTTTCAACTAGTCTACGGCATTGAAGCCGTTCTCTCGATTGAATGTGAAATACCATCTTTGAACCTAGCCGTCGAACTTCTCCCAAACACCTCTACCGAAGAAGAACATCTATTGTATCTTATGCAATTAGATGAGACCCGTCGTGATGCCACCCTAGTTATTGAAACCCGGAAGAAACACGTAAAAGCTCAATATGACAAGCATGTCAAGCCGCGTGTTTTCTCTGAGGGAGATCTAGTTCTCCTCTATGAACAAGATGGTGATCTACTAGGAGCCGGAAAATTCGAAGTTATGTGGCATGGTCCATATATAGTCAAACGAGTGTTAGAAAAGGGAGCTTACGAGTTAGTAGATTATGATGGCATTCCTTTGAGTGAACCCAGAAATGGGTTTTACTTGAAGAAATACTATGCTTAGACTGTCTCTACATGAGTGCTTGTACTTTTACTGTACCATACTCTTGTGTGTTACTTTTGTGTGCTTTTCGTTATTTGGTTTCCACCCCCAACTTCTTATCTTGCATTGTGCTTGGTTTCCAGATGTCAGTGTCCCCACTACCCTATATTGGCTTCGTCGATGGTGCTAGTCGTAGTACTCAGAACCTAGCTTCTATTGCTTGGGCAATCTATGCACCTACCAACGAACTTATCAGTCTACAAGGTGTTTGTCTCAGTCGTGCAACCAATAATATCGCAGAATATAGCGCAGTCATCGAATTATTGACCGATGCTATTTCACTTGGGATTCGTCACTTCGTTGTACGACTTGATTCGCAGCTAATAGTGCTCCAGTTAAATAATGTCTATACTATCTGAAGTCCTACTTTGTTACGGGTATATCTACGAATTCACCTCTTGAAACGTTATTTTGATTATATTGAATATCAACACATTCCTAGATGTCTAAATACATTAATTGATGCTCTAGCTAATTATGTGTTAGGCAGACATTTGAGACATTTATAAATCCAATCACACATTACACATTGTATATAGAAGCAGAGTAAGCCGATAGAAGCCTCATGTATATATATAACGATAAAATGTTTTACAAAAATATTTTCCATCCAAGAACCAAAATATCAAAATATGAAGCCCATGGCTTCTACAAAATAGCATCATGGATGCTGCTCACGGTAGCATACTACTGCCTGTGCCACCCTACGAAGTAACCGACTAAGTGAGCCGGACACGCCTACAGTATGGCGTTGATAACGCCTCGGGATCTCCTCGATTGAGATGTCGGGAATGCATGTTGTCAGACCCTCTAGGTTCTGTTCCATTTCCTCATAGTCGCCGACATCCCACCTTGCTACTACACCTACCTCTCCTCGTCTCTGGATCGGAGATGTGCCCGGAGGCCGGTGTGGCCCTACATCTGCATGGTCAAAAGTTTTTGATTAGTCTTTAGATTGAAAACACAAAAAAGACATCTTATATCCTAAAAAATCCACAAAAACACTATAAAGAACAAAATGTCTTTCTTACCTAGATTTCCCCACTGAAATCCCTCAGGGAGAACCAAGTTGGGATCGCCCCAAAAATCTAGGCCGGCATACACATAATCATCAATCATCAAAATTTGGGGCCTTAACCAGTCAAAAAATGCATCATTGTACTTGACAATGGGGCCCGCTACATGTCGCGCCATAAGGTTGCACCACCGTTTCATTCTTGGGTCTCGTGGGGCTAGTATTCCCCACTCTACCTGCAGCCGCAAATGAAGGACTCTTTCTAAGAAGAAAGACACCAAAATGGACCCATACCCAAACTGCTTTAGGTCTCCATTCTTGCTTTTAGTGAGTTGTGTCTTCATACTGCGGAGCACACCGTCACACCAATTGAACACCCAAGGTTCTGTACATTCAATGGCGTATTGAAAATAACTCTGCAGGGCCATGTGCGGCGAAGCACTTCCCGCCATCCATGCGATAGTAAAGAGAATGGTTCTAAGAGTCAGATCCCGAACTCCTCTGATGGCCACTTTACCTTTGCGCCTCTCCGCCTCAGGTTCACAATGTCGACGAATGTACTCGCTCATCGGCAAGCCACCGCCTCGACCCCCTGTTAGGGTCACATGTGCTCCATGACGGGATAGCCCCGTCAAAAAGTAAATATCTTCGATTTCCAAGGAGAGAACATGAACACCCACATGAAACACTTGTTGGTTCACGTCCCACATGTGGACCAAGTACTCTAATAGTCTCAGTTGGGCTCTCATGCCCTGGATCTTGAAGAACTTTAACAAGCCACACTGTCGAAGAGCATTGACGGTACCCGGATCATTCAAAGCCATGAAGTCATCATCCTCATGCTCTCGTTCTCTTCACTCCAACATTTTGGCAATCAAACACCTGCATGGAGATGAGAGAAGACAGTTAGCAACTTTTATCATCATTTTTTGATTTCTCTTTGGTCCAACGCATGCATTTCTTTTTGGGTTTTCGGCCGCCGCAACCAGGCTTCAATTACAATGCGGGGTTTCCGCAGGTGAGCCATTAGGCGCCTGCGGAAATCCTTGATTTCCGCAGGGCCCGATACTAGTCACCTGCGGCAGCCCCAGCGCACGCCTACCGGCCCAAAAACTCACCCAAAAAACACCTTTTAACCACTAATAACGAATTTCAATCCATTCAAAAGGAAGAGGATGAAGAGCTTACCGTCTTGATGGAGACCGTTCGCCGAATGGTCGTCTGTGCTCCTCGCAATCGACAGCCGAAGTAAGGGGTAAAAAAAGGAGTTTTTAGGCAAGTTCTTGACCAAATGCAAATGAAATGGTAAAAAGAGCTCTTACTATTATTTATTTCACTTTTTACCTTTTTTCATAATATTTTATATTATATAAATGCATTTTCTTATAAACCCTCAAGTCTAATAGCCTTGTGAGTGTCTTGTTTCTTGCAGGAAGAAGACTAGGCTCCTAATTAACGAGGTATGGATGTTTGTTCCGTAATTTGTTTTCTCTTTGTTACGCATATCAATACCTTTTAGGGTTTTTTAGTAAAACCTCGAGTTCACTCTTCGTTCATTCTCATGCTCGAAAATTTATGAGAACGCAACCAAGTATACTTTTGTCGTATTTTCGTACTCGTCATGGTAACAAGAAAAGCGACACACATGGAGTATCATTTAAGCTCTTTTCACACTCCATAAAAACGAAAAGATTGCCGAGTGACCTTGTTATGTTCACGCTCATAAAAGTATTTGAATAAAACGTTCGATGGACAATAGTTTATCACTTTTTCGGTCCTGTCAAACTATTTTATGAAAAAGGAACTGAGAGAGTTCTCTTTAAGTGTTTTTCAGATTCTATAAACATGAGAAACCCCCGAGTTTTCTATCTTTGGACTCGTTAAACAAACATCAAAAGACCCGCATGGGACCGAACCACTCCTTATTAGGGTTCGTTAAAAATACTCCGAGGGACTCGTCCGAAGGATGAGCTTACATTACAAGCATATGTTATCCTCCTCAAGCTTGTGTAAAAATAAAGAGGTACTCGCCAAAAATAGTGGGGGAAATTTTGGGAAAGAAATGTGTCTCTGTATCCGTGTTAGTGGCAGCGAAGAGTCGTTCTTGAACATGACACCCCCTTTTTCATCATTTGAATCCGGGTTGGGAAATCCATTTGTCTCTCGTCTGACTTTCTGCAAGTTTATATCTTCGGTCGTCTTTGAGTCAATGCTGCCAAGACTGTCGTCGTGTCATCCATATGTTCAAGAGCAGTCTGAATAAGCCCTCTCTTGAGTCAGCCATCTGCAGTTATCAATTCCTACCATGTCGGCCTTCCCTGTGTCAATTTCAAATCATATTCATGTTTCACTCTATCCTAAATCTGTTACTTATTTCATGTCATTGATGGGGGATACATCAAGGCCCTCCTGTGACGAGTCTCTTCCTGACGACTTCAACTCATTATCCAGGGACGAAACTTAGAAATCGTTTGGTACCTTAGAGCCTGCATGCCCTAATGGCAGGTTTCTTCGCTCTTGACAGTGGATTCACATCATTGGTCCCTGATCAAAAGATTCCATCGAATGTTCGACTTCAGCTCATTTATTCACATTCTTTGGATTGTACTGCAGTACCTTGGGAGTCATTGACATCAATGGTGATTTCCCTCGCACTTGTTAACGGTTTTCATTAATGGCCGGTAATCAAGCGGTTTCTAACCATGTTCGACTTCAACACCTGTAATCACATGGCTAGATTCGTACTTACGAACGATGGGGTTGAAGACCCTGGATCTCATCATTCATGGTCCAGGTTGTGATGGAATATTGATGATTTGTATTGACACATAGATCCACTTTGTATGTCTCGTGCCTATGGTTGCATCCGAATTTTTCTCATACATAGATCCACAATGTATTCCTGGTGGCTATGTAACATTTTGATGACACGGATCCACAGTGTATTATTAGTGGCCATGACTTACACTTATGAGTTCAATCATTTGTAGTCTGAACATGGGAATGCCTACTTCAGATATGGTATCGTATTGTGCAGATGCTTGTTTGTTTGCAGGTTCCCGATTGGTGTGTTCTTTGTTCCTGACACACACGTATTTTACAAAGTATTTCGGTCGTCACAAGTTCTGACCTCATGCTTTGGGGGGCATTTTGTTACACACTATTTTGGTTACTCTGATGATGACTTTACAAGCATGTAATCAGGCCCTCAAAATCATCTTTTGCCTGAGAAAAGTGACTGCTTTCCTCCCCTGCAAGACTACTTTTTAGAAGGACGCCGCAGGCTGCCCATAGTGTACAGTGCGGAAATCCATGATTTTCGCAGGCTGCTCTATAGTTGGCCTGCGGGATTTCCGCAGGTTGTTATGTAGGCAGGGTGCGGCGGCTTTTGAAAGCCAAAAGAAGAAAGAGGTTCAAGAAGTTTCTAGAAGGGGAATCTTCTGGAATGTGAGGTGGCATCCGTATGGTTACGATCCTACTGACTTCTTTGATCTGGTGGGATCATCCTCATCCCTTTAACCACTTCAGCTTCTCCTATATAATAATGGGCTTCTCATGGAAAAGGTTAAGCACAGTTAAGCAAAGTTGAGCAAAGGATTGCTGGAAGAATAGGCTTGAGATTGTGTGAAGAATATTATTTCAGTTGATACTTGAGGTCTACATTTGCCCATCAAGCTTTTGAAGATCATCTTCATGAAAATCTCGGAACAAGTATATGTGTGTGTTGGAACGAAGGACCACTAAAAAGGAACTTGCGACATCGAGGCATTTTGGTTGTATCTTCTACTTTTATTCATTATAATACAGTGGCATGTTTCTTTCCCATAAAATTATTCTTATTTTATTACATAACTCCTTGATCATATGTTTAAGTTTTCATTGAATCTATCATAGTTTGTTTCACTTTGGTTGGTTTGTGTCATTGCAGATTTGGTTTCGCAAGAGCACTAGAGCGAAGAGGGAACAACAAAGATATAAGGAAGCGATCTCAAAGGTAATTCATCAATTCCTTCTTGGACAGTTAGATCAATGATTATAACTTAGGGAAAGTGTCATGTCCTGTCCTGTTTTGTTCTAGATCTAGGTGGATCTAGGGAGATTAGTTTATGTCTGCATTTACCGATTTATCCTATAACACTCCTCCTCACTCTTCGGTTGGCTAGCCTGAGAGGCATCAACTCACAGCTCCTCCTAGGTGAAGTCATCCCATAACCTCTCCCAACCAAGAAGTCTCCCGAGCCACCACTCCTCGAAAAAACACTTCTCATTGCTTGGTGAAGCCATTCAAGGTTGTCCTCACCAACTCAGTCTCGTCCACGACCTCTCCGACAGCTGCTAGTTCATCTCTAATCTGAGTGAACTTTGTGAGGTACGTAACCACTGACTCTGCCTTGACCATCTTCGTGCTTCTCAACTTCTCTCTGAGCAGCATCTTCCTGCTCTGGTTATCATACTCGTACAACTTCACTAGGGCCTCCCACATATCCTTAGTCGTCTTCTTGCCAAACAGATGAGGAATGATGTGGTCCTTGACTCCATCAACAATGATCCTCCTTGTCCTTGAAGAAATATAATTGGGAAAGATAAAATACTTTCGGATAGAAATAAAACTAAGTTAGTGTCTCCTCTATTCTTATGACAGCCACACCATTAAGTAACACAAAGTCAATAAATAGGATCAAAATAGAGCAATCTTATTCATAACATTCCTTTGTATGCATAGATTTCACTTAGCCTGAGTTTACATGGACTGTACAACCTATGCGGGTTCGTACGCTTGTTGGCGATACTCAGTACGTCCACACAACAAAACTACAGCTGCAAGCCTGCAACACAACTCGTATTTGACTGGTTTCATTACAAAAACACAACTTATATATTGATCTCTGACCTAGGTACTGTTTCCTTTCTTTGTTGGGTGAATGTACAGTATGTTCGAAACCCGTACTGTACGGATTCTTCTTGTTTTTTGTTTGTTGCTTGGTGCAGTTGAGTATTGGCCCTATCGTGGCCTCTTTTATCTTTGCCAGACCCTACTCAGCCTCTATTCTTTGACTGGAATGGTTGCTAGCCCTAGCTTGGCCCCCTTTGACAGACTTAGGCCCTAGCTCGACCCCTTTTGGTAACTGGAATAGTTCCTGGCCCTACTTGCTTCTCGTCCAGCACAATGAGACCCAACTTGGTCTCTGTCTCAGCCCTTCTCGGCCTCTTCTTCCTTGGTGTGTTGTTGACCCTGCCTTGGTCTTCTTAGCAGGTTCTCCTTAACCTAGCTCTCGACCTCTTCTTTTGGAAGCGCCCACTCAACTAGTCGACTTGCTTCTCTTCTTGAGGTAATGAGATAATGAGGCTTGCTAGGTTATTTGTAACCCTAGCCTTTTCTCTCATGCAATCCTGTCCCTAAGATCATCTCATCAAGATCTTAATCTAACGGTGGGGACTTAATCACTCATTGAGGCAACTTAAGTTACATCCAATGGCTGTGATTTAATTTTAAGTTGACTTGAGTGGTCCCCACCAACTAAAGTGTTGTCTAGACATAAGATGGGCCTCTTCCACACTACTAGGCACCCCTAGTGTGGAAGAACCTGCCCGAGCTACAAATTCTAACAGTCCTCGCGTCCTTGAAGTGGGCTCGATGTTGTGTTGGATCAGCTAGAAGTACTACCTTCCCTTCAGCAAACTCCCACAATCCATTCTCCTCCAACAGCAAACCCATTCGCTTCCTCCAAGGACTAAAGTTTGAGACCCCTTCCAGCCTGTCTTCAAACCTTAAGCTTGCACCGGCCATAGTCAACTCTTCTGATTCACCCACCTTTTTCTGGTCACATGTCCCACTTGTTGATTCACACCCTAGTCTGCACAAGTCGACTTGGCTCCTTCTGTACTTAGAGGCTGAGCTCTAATACCATGTTGAACTCCTATAACTCAGGTACCAAAATATTATGCCAATAATTTGTTTAACCCAGAAATTTAAATGGCTTATATAAATTCAGAAAATTATGCATACATATTACAGCTAGGTTATAAACCATAAAATTAACAACAGAAGCATACAGAGAACCAAGCACACAATAAAAAAGTAAACTAGAAATACCCTAGAAACCCCAGTGTGGAGAAAACCAGCAAAGAGGGGCTTCTATTATGGGCTTCAGGGGAATGTTCTTACAGCAGTCATACACAGAAAATTATTACAATAATTTTCTGAATTTTTTCCAACTTGTACGGTCTTGTCTCCTTGGTTGTTTGACCCAGCGAACTCAGCTCACAATACTGTGGTTGTACGGCCTCAAGTACGGTTGTTGTTGGTTGGTCGTACGGCCTGCTCACGGCTTCCTCTACCGATGGACAGTACAGTTGAGTCTTGGTTGTTTGAGTGAGACCATACGGCCCTTCTCTCATCCTCCTTCAGCATTGTACGGCCTATCCTTGCTTGGCCTGTAGCTGGCATCTTGGTATAGCCTGCTCTTTGGCCTCCTCCTTGCTGCCACAAGCTTCTGAAATCGCCCTCCTTGAGTGTTGTTCGACTCCTCTCAAGTCGACCTTCTCTTCCTCAACCCAAAGCTCCCTCTTCAGCTCACTTGCTCTCCAAATGAGTGTGTGTGTGTCCTCTCACCCTCGCCCCTTCCTTTACCCTTCTTCTAGCCACCTTGCTACCTTGAATTGTGTGCCAAGTTCAGCCTCCAAAGCTCCAAGGAGGTGCACCCCACTTGGCTTGGGCCCCACAAAGCACTAAGCCATGCGCCCCACTAGATTGGGCCCCACAATCCACTCAAAACATAAAATTTGCTTAATTCCTAAGTTAGACTTAGTCTAAAATAAATAGGTTGATCTAGGTATGTTAATGTGCCCATCAACATGCCTAAGACACTTAGGCCCATGCTGAGACACCTATCGAGCTACAAAACTAACACATTTGTCACAAAATCATAACTCGTCACTTGAGATTATCTCTCTTGGACTGAAATTTCATCCACCTTGGACAATTTGCTATCTCTCTCTTTCCTGTGCAATGGATGAAATACTTGTTATTTGGAGCAAACAAGGCTAGCGACTTCTCTTGATGGTGTTTCTTTGGCAATTTGTGGATGAATTCTTGGTAGTAAGGGTTTCTTGCATGCTATCACTTGGATTTTGGTGAGTAATTTCTGCAATTTGTTGTCATTTGCTTGTTAAATTCAAGAAATATATCTTAAACCCTAGGAGGAGTAAAAGGGATTACACCCTCCACCAAGGTTTAATTTCTCTTTGCTATTGAAGTGTTATAAGGCTTGCAACAAGAAGTGAGAAGATTTACACCCTTGTTGCAGGGCTTAGCTAGGGTTTATTTCTCTAGGAAGTAAGAGGGTTTACACCCCTAGAGAAACTTCAAACCCTAGTTCATATTGGTTTCCAAGCTAGACGATTTGGAAGGATTGTTGTTGGTTTTATAAGGGTTTAACTCTCAACAAAGATCTCTTCTTCCTCTTTGTTTAACTTGCCTTCCAAGGAAGAGACTCCATTCACCCAATAATAAGGCACTAATCTTTGCATTGGAGATTGTTAAATGTTACATTGGTAAACGTGAAATTTGAGGTTTTGGAATTGTTCAAGTTAGATTTGAATTTTACATGCTTTAGGCTCTCTTGTGCTTCAAGGGCGTCTTGATTGGCCAAGTGCTTAGTTTGTTGTAATAAACATTAAGCTACAGCCATTAGGGCTGCAGCAAACTCTCTTACTCAACAAGCTTCCTTCACTTTTGACTGCTAAAATTTGCATGTAAGCAGTGGAATTTGATCTACTTTCAAAGAGCTATTGATTGGGAGGCTTACTTACTGATTTTGTTGGTTAAAAGTTGTTGTTGTAGCTATAATAAGCTACAGCCATAAGGCTGTCATAATATTTCGCTGATAATTTTTTCTTACAGCCTTCTTTTGTCATCTAATTCACTGTTATAAGCATTGGAATATTATCTCTAAGTTGCATGCTAATTTCTCCAACATTATATGTTGATTAGATGATGTAATTTGTAGCTGTTATAAATTTGTTATTACTGATATATAATTGTTTACTGCTGCAATATTGGGACAGCAAGCATAACTTGTTGTTTCCCTCTTATTTTGGGGCTCATTTCATCATATATTGTCTTGGTTTTGGTTGTCTAACATTTGTTTTGCAGGTACTTTTCATTGGCAACTTTTACTTGACCGATACTCATGTTAAGTTTTTACTATTGTTATTAGGTTATTTTCATTTTACTTGAGCATTCAATGCATTTCCAAAACAACAGCATAAAGAGGATCACTGAAAGAAACACAATCACAAGGTATGCAACATTTTATCCTGGGAAACCCTCATGGGGGAGAAAACCCAGTAAAAACTTCCTCAATAATAGATTGCCAAGACTAAGACCAAAACACCAAGAATAATCCAAGATTGAGCATGCGCCTCTCTTCTCCTTCCTCCTACAACTGCAACTACCTTCAAGATATGCGCACTAGATGAGTGAGTGTGAGTGTGTATAAGTGAGGCACCATCCTCACATATAAATACTAGTTGAGGAGGAGCTAGGGTTATGTCTCTTCACTTAGTGGGGCCTACTTCTCCTAGAAGTGGTTAAAACCACTTTATAAGTTCTAGGGGCCGACTTTACAAATACCACTATACAAATGCAGTTTGACCAATCCACAAAAGGAGATTTGATCTTATACAAGACCCGACATGATCAATCCACAAAAGGGGATTTGATCTATAAGATAATAACTCAAATATAATTAGAATATTCTTTGAAGTTACAATATTTCAACACTCCCCCTTAACGAGAAGGGTATTCTACTGACATGACCCAATACAACTTCATCAAGAGAAGGAGAGGGCAGCATCATCAGCATTTGGAACATTGACTGGCACATCTATAAATCATCAGAAGTTTTTCTCATCATCAATATTGTTATCCCCTACCCTAGGGATAACTAAGGAGATCATGTCTCGAGGCCCACAGGTTCTAGACATGGAGAGCTGAGAGCCGGACGACTTGAGCATGGCCCCAAAGGGCCCCTCTTTTCTTGCAGCCCATTTATCAGCAGCAGCAGCATCCATCCCACCAGCCTGGTCTTGAAGTAGCAGTAAGTCATGCTCCATGAGATAATGAGTCCGGGAATCATGGTACGTGTCACTCTGATTATTGAAGCACTTGAATATGTTGCATTGAATTCTCCTTCATTTCATAACGTTTGCTTGGAAATTAGCTCTTTAACTTGTTCATACCTGGAACGTTGGCATGATGCCCTAGTAAATTGATCTCCCTTTAGGATGGGTTGCCACTGGGTGGGTCTATGAAAGGTCATCCTTCGTTCCCTCCATACTTACTACTTTCCATCTTTATTCCTCTCATCTCCCCCTACCTTTGTTCAGGCATTGGGATTTGCCACACTAGGAAGGGTTGTACCTTGCCTTGTGGGAAAAAGGGGTTAAAGGCCCAGAGGGTAAAAGTACCTAGCAAGAGTTAAAAGCCAAAGATGAAACTTTTGAGATGATTCACCCAGGAATTCCTGAGAAAGCAGTAAAAAGCTTCTCAGTAAGAAAAGGGAACCCATAAGAAAAACAAACACTCAAGGTATTACCTGGTGGATGGGAGGTCTCATCATGAGCCGGCCTATTATGACCATGGGCATGTAGCGGTATCACATTACCATCTATCTGGTCACCAAACCAGGCTAGTGGCTCTTGGTGGCATAGCCAAGAGAAAGGGGGTCTCATCACGAGCCAGCCTTTTCATCTCCGTGAAATGCTTGTGGATAACGTTGTCACTTCTGGTCACCAAGCCAAGACAATCTCCCTCAACTCTTCCCTTGAAGCATAAAAACAAAAGATCAAAAGCAATGAAGTTAAGAATAAAAGGCAATGAACGGGCTAGGAAACAATGGCATCTATGACAAGGTGCAGCTCGCCCTCTACAAAAGCACCCACAGGTAAGATTTATATTTCCCTGTTATCACTGCACCCCATGCCCAAACACTACCCCACGCCACCTCATACACTTACATGACCTGGATGGGTTCTCACCTGGGAAACACCCCAAACTTAAGGAGGATTAGCCCAATACGACACCCTATGACCTTCTCCAAACCTGACTTGTTGGATTGCATAACGTCTTTGAGCATTTGTCTGGGTAAAGGGGGGTTTGAAGCACATGTCTGGGTAATTTAATTATTGGATGTGATTTACATGTTATGATCCCTGTGACTTATGAACCCCTGGACGGCGTACTTGTTGTTGTTGCAGGACCTTGCCAAATGGACGGGTACACATGGGGGAATGATTAGCTCGAACCTTCATGGGGCTGAAAGCCCACAGATGGATGTTGTAACCCCAGCCAGGGGCAAGAAGACATCAGAGATTTGCACCAGGAAGAAAGAAGGACGTCACCTTGGAGGCACCTTGGCAGACCTAGACCCAGTGGGATGTTGCTTTTCCACCTGGACGTTGACCTTTGAGAGCCCATGACGTCACCATCATGATCCTGCACGTCATCCAGAGCTAGGGTTTCCATTTTGAGGGCAGTTGTGAGCTAGTTTGCACGTGTGGGCATCATCCAGGGCCTTTGGAGGCCAAACGTTCAGCATCTGGAGCCCAACATTTCACCTTAGGGGCTCAACGTCACCCTAGAAGGGAATGACGTCACCCTTGGAAGTGTTTTTAGATGCTAATTAATTTTATTTATGTCTAATTTGAATTTATTTGTAAATTGGCCATGTCGGCCTTTATTTGACCTGAAATTAATTAAAGGTCACCAGTTTTGTATAAATAAACATAAAGTACATTCATTTTTATCATCACAACACCTCACACAAGAGGAGAGGTCTGAAATTTTCGCCCTAGAAGGGATATTGGCTGAAATTGTGAGGC
>ML834034.1:13603-38273 GCA_009831015.1 Picea engelmannii | reverse complement strand
TGATGTACAGAACAGAAAAAGACTGCCTATCATTTCGAAGAAGAAGAGGTTTTCTCCCTTTATGGGTTTCCTCGTGAAAATCTGTCTCTGTGTGTATTTTATGTGTGACTGATGATCTTTACTTTTACTGTCCATATGCTGTAGGTTTTAAAAAGGGAATAAAATTGTTTAAGCTCATATACAACTGATTCACCCCCCCCTCTTAGTTGTTTTTAGTATTTTCAACAAACATCTTATCATATGGCTAAGGCTAAAGCTATATTTTTTTTCTCTAAATGAATGTAACACCCAAAAAATATTTGTTGATGATTATAGATCTCTTAGTGTTGCAGGGTTTGGAACAATCCATATAGATAATGTTTTTTTCAATGATGTATTATGTGTACCAAGTCTTTTTTGCAATCTTCTATTAGTATATCAGATTACTCATTCAGGTGAAGGTAAAACCTTAGAGTTTTCGCTTCTCCAAGTTGTAATCAAGGATCTAAAAGTTTCAAAGTATGTTCTTGCAACTAGAATTACTAATGATATTACCAGGTTGTACAAGTTTGACAACTTTGGGTCATCATATTTTCCATCAGTTTTTGTTTCTCGTAGCGATGACTTGAAAAAACTTTGGCATGAATGGTTTGGTCATCTAAACTATCGCTCATTGTGGCAACTATGTAATCAACAAATGATACCTGGTCTTTCTCTTGTTTCTTGCAAAGATGGTGTTTGTGCCGGTTGTGTTCTCGACAAACATCATTGAGACAATTTTGACAAATGTGCCTCTTGGCATGCCTTGACCCCTTTGCATCTTGTTCACAATGACTTGTGTGGTCCACTTTCTTTTCCTTTTTCTAGGTGCAAGTATTTCTTAACTTTCATTGTTGTTTTTTCCAGATGCACTTGGGTTAACTTCTTAAAACTTAAGAGCGCAATGTTTGACAAGTTTATGGTCTATAAAGCCCTTGTAGAAAAACAATCTAGTTATCAACTTCAAAGGTTAAGAACAAATAATGGAGGCAAATATGTGAACAACAATTTTACAAGTTACCGCATTGCACAGGTTATCCAAATGCAACACATTATTCGATATACACCACAACAAAATGGTGTTGTTGAGAGAAATAATCACACATTAAAAGAAATGGCTAATTGTATGATCCAATCTAAGCCATTAAGTCTTAATTATTGGGCGGAAGCCATTAAATGTGCAAATCACATAGTAAATCGCATTCCCAAAAAGCCTCAAAAAAATATAATGTAACACCATGTTTTCCACAATAACTGTAATTATGCTTAAGACTTCATAGGATTATGTTTATGAATCTTGTAATCATGTCTTGATTAATGAAAAACACCAAACAACTGACTAAGAGGGAAAAGCCTTGAAAGTACTATCCATGACGTCACATGTGGAATCGATGAACTTGACAGGTGAGGTGGAGCTGAGATGTTTTAGTGAAGAAAATAAGAAGCTTTCTTAGCAAGCTAGCTTATACTTGTAAACATAAACAGACACCTACCGACCTACCCATATCTGCATGAAGTCACATGACTAGTTATGCAAGTCAGATTGGTGGTTGAAGTAGTTAATAACTGTTGACAGTTTTGGTCTCTTGAAGAAGACAAAGGGTCAACTAAATGAATTGACAACATAACACAACATATTACCCCTTTAAGAATTCAGATTTCAGACAACAAGTTGCGTATGACAGAATCCACGGGAGTTCCAAGGATTGACAGAGGAAGAGGCCAAATGTGAAAAACATCACCTAAGGAAAGAGGAAAAAAGGGCGCAAACATAGGAGACATAGAGACACATGGGGGAGACATAGGAGAGCGATGGAAGCATAAGCACGCTATGCATATAGGAGAATACCTCGAGGAAGAGAAGGCGAGTGCCAGACTCACAAGCTAATGGTGCAGTGAACATAAATGTTCATTGGTGCAGATGGAAGAAGAGAAGAAATTAGAGAGCTTTCTCTGAAGAAAATAGGAAGCTCATTTAAGATCTTGATGATCACCTTGAAACAGAGAAGACCCGGATCCAGATTGAAGCAATATAGGGTCGCAACTTCGTACTGACTGGAAAAAAATTGACACTGGTAAGGGGAGGTCATCGAGGGACTTTATAGTATAGAAGGGCCTCTCTTGTGTAGAGGAAATCTAGTTGGAGAGGTACCTGATAAACATGTGGAAGCCTTGAGCTAAGTGGGAAGGGGCAACTTCTATTGCTGTCAGTGGAGGAAGGAGAGTAACCTTCCTGGATCATCCTAAACTTAGAAGTCTGCTGAATCATTCCCTTTTGATATTATGGCTTGGCACGGGAGTGGCGTACTGTAGGAAGACACTCCGCAATATGGCCTAAGGATGGGAGGAAAGACATCCTATCTTAGTCAGTTGGCTGCTGATATTTTCCCGAACAAATAAGTATTTAACCTGTCTTGTTTGATGTAAGATAATGATGTAAATGTGTGGTTTCTATCTTAATGAGAAAATATGAATGCGTGTAAATAATGAGTTGAATTCCTGAGTAAAATGGATTGTGTTTTTTTGCCTTCAATATTTAAATTTGTTAATCTATAAAGTTAAGTCAAGTCGGGACGATCTGTGATCCTGAGGAGCTTGCAGCTGAGGAGGAAAGCTTGCAAGACATGGACAAATTATTCATTTGGAAGATGGTAGGAAAGCCTTAGTATTCAAAAGGTGCCATAAGGGTGAAGGAATCCTGTATTGAGAAGAACCTCATGTTCCTGAGTGGAAAGTTTGTAGGATATGAACAAAATATTCATCCAAGACTCGCAGAGGGGATACTTTATTGCATGTAAAAGTCTTTGCGTATATTAGAGAGTGCTAACCCCTTTGAATCTTCTACCTGACTTGAAAGGAAAGTTTGCAAGATTTGAAAAATTCATCCCAAGGAAGTGAGAGAGCTTTAGTTGGTCTCAGGGTAGTGCCTGATATCTTGAAGACCTAGTAAAACCCTTAACAAACCCCTGAAATTGGCTAAGTCCCAATTTTGGTCCATTGTACAAAATAAAACCCTATGTTGAATCGAGGAAGATTGTAGTTGTCAATTTTGACGTGGTGAACAAATCTCAACCTTACATTGATGGGGATATTGTCGGATTTCATTAGTCATGGAATCGAGAAAATGAGAGAACCCGATGACGAGGAAGTCCCAGAACCATCTACAATCGTTAATCAAAGCGATAGGCTGATTGGGACCATTCATCGAAGGGTCGAGTCGATAAAGTGACTAAGAATTAGAGCGAGGAGATCTGATGATGATGAGGGAGTGTCGACGTAAACGAAGACTTGAGAAAGAACGAGGACCGTCGATCGATATCCAAGCGAGATTTAATCTTGGCCGTAGATTGTTGTGGGTCCTACTTAAGCGAGGAAAAAGGGGGAGGTGACGTGATATTGATGAGGGTGCCAGCATGGAAACCATGACACTATGGGAGGTGACAAATGTCAACGGTGGAATGGTCGATGGGATGATAGTGGGCCTAGAGGAGCTAAAGGTCCTTATGTCTTTTCCTTAAAACCATAATCGTTAGATCTATAGGTCGATAGATCCCAACCGTTCGTGAGAAGTGGGTAGATAGGAGTTCGAAGTGAGGCCAAGAAAATGGATCGATGACGAAAGAATATCAGGGTCAATTGAAAGTTGTTGATCGATGAAGAGGTGAGATGAGATCTCAACTGTGGATTTGTGTAGGTCCCACCTATCCACCTTAGAAGAGGTTGAAAGTGCAGACGTTATTCGTCGTGCGGGTTAGAGGCACCGACGTGATTGGAGCCATAGATGTTAAATATCGAGAGCCATTGGATTTGGGGATTAAACTCACCAGTGAGTTTGTCATCGGAACTTGTTGGTTGGGGTAACTCACAACTCCTGTGGAGTAGAACCCCAATGACGACGAAGATCGGTCCAAAAGGACGGAGTTGATAATTTGGAAGGCCCAATGGGACAGGTGGCCAGTGCCACACCAGACCTTGAGTGAGTGCCATGTCGGATGGTATGAATGGTAGGGTGCCATGTGGAAGTAAGGAAGGTTTGAAACTTGTAAGCCCAAGAACTTTGGAAGATTGTAACTTTCAACGTAGAGCTCAATTTTGAGCATGAGTGCAACTGTTGGAAATCTCTTGGTGAGCAGATGTTGTTTATGAGACTTAGATATGGACTAGAACTGAGAAGAAGGAGAAGGAATTTTAGACGCCCCACCCGCCTACGTGAGGGTTAGGGGGTCGAGTGTGTTACTGAGTGGTATTAGAGCCGAGTTCAAACTCTAGGCTTGAATGGGTCACCAAGACCGCTTAAAATTGTCTGAGAAAGCTTTTACTATTCCAAAATGCATGCAATGGTGTTGACAAATGTAATGGCTAACAATGTTTCACTATTTGAACAAGTAGGAAGTATCGAACACGAAGGCCAGTGGAAGTGAATGGTGCAGCGTAGCATGGAAGACACATCACATTCCCAAGATGTGGAATCTAATGGCCGAAGGGACAGAGAAACCCCTCCATACTTGGTGGCCACAGTTAGAATCTTGAAGGTAGATAATGAGAGGCTCATGAGAGCCCAGGCTAAGCATGCATAGATGAATGTAGTGCCACTGTAGAGCTTGTTTGAAATTTAGAATCATCTACAACAAGGCATCGATAATTCAGAGTTGTAACAATCAGAGAGGTTGAAAACCCCTTCAGATGCCCAAAATCAAGGATTGGCCCATAGCGATGTGGGAAAGAGTTCTTCCAAGGAATCAAAATGTTAAGAAGACTAAAACTGGTGGAAGTATTTCCACAGAGTCATCCAACAAGAAGATTTCTTTCGAAGAGCTGTCCAACGATGACACTGAATCCAATATTCCGAGGAAAAAGAAGAGACATTCACATAGTTCTCTGACTGAAGAATTTAAGAAGGCTAAAATGCCTACCTTTGATGGAGAAATCAAGAAGGGAGAAGAAGTCGAGGGTTGGATGTTGGGTTTGAAGTACTTTCGGGTACATAATTATTCTGAGAATACCAAGGCAAGGATTTCCATCTTCAATCCGAATGGAGGAGCTTCCATATGGTGAGAATATCTCAAGGAGCTCAAGGGATTGATAGAAAGAAAACCAACCTCGAAGCAGTTTGAGTACATTAGAAAGAAATATATGTTGGAGAAGTACTATGATGAGAAAATCAATGAATTCCATCAACACATGTTGGGCCAACTTACCATGGATGCCTATGCTAAAATATTTATGGAATTGTTGAGGTATGTTCCTTACCGTAATGATGAGAAATAAAGAGTGCATCGTTTTCTTAGTGGATTGCCACATTCCTATGAGGACATAATTAAATTTGATAAACCAATGACATTGGAGAACACTATAAGCAAGGCCAAGTGTTATGACCAATATAAGCATAAGAATGAGCCTTCTAAGGACTGGAAGAGAAGAGATAAGAGTGGGTCTCGGAAAAATGGATTTAGATAATTCCCATATAAGAATCCGAAAAAGAGTGCATAGTTGGGTCATCCAAGCATAAGTGTGCATCAACAAAATTTCCATCTCAGTGTGGAAATAAACCAACAAAACAAGAGAGAGAGAGAGTAGAGGAGCCTAGGAAATGACCTTTGCAATGCTGGGGATGTGGATAACTACACATGTTGAGGGATTTTCCTCATAGACAACATGACAACAAGAAAGTCTATCATGTGCAGGAAGAAACCACAGTCAATGATGTGGCCAGAATTATGCCAGGGTATATGCAACTATGGAGAATCAACAAGAACACCACCATGCTTCAATAGTGGAGTTGGAAGGTATAATTGCAAAACAACCCATTTTTATTTTAGTTGACCCTGGATCTAACTTTAGTTATGTCTCACCACAAGTTGTTGAAGCATGTGCCTTACCGAGGAAGAAACATGCAAAGGCATGGTTAGTCCAATTAGCCACATGAACTAAGAGAAAAGTGGCCGAGGTCATAGAGGCTTGTCCATTTGAGATAAGTGGACTGTGTACACAAGAAACCTTAAATATCCTACCCCTATGATCGTATGACGTGTTACTAGGTATGGATTGGCTAGTTGCCCACAAGGAAAAAATAAATTTTTATGAGAAAACTTTGGAATGTGAAGATGAAGAAGGCAATGCAAAAGTTTTTTAGGGCATTCAGAAACCGGTTTCAATTAGGCAAATATCGATGTTACAACTTAAGAATTTTATTTGGAAAGGGTGCCCCTTTTATGCTATACAAGTGCTTAACTCAACAAAAGGCAAGGAGCTGAAGGCTGAAGATCACCCAGTGTTGTGGGAGTTTAAGGACGTGTTTCCATAGGAGGTACCTGGACTACCTCCAAAGAGAGATATTAATTTTTCAATAGATCTTGTACTTGGAGAAGTGGCAACATCAAAAGTACCCTATTAGATGAACACACTCGAATTGGTGGAGATAAAAGTATAGTTGAATGAGATGTTGGATAAAGGTTACATCAGGCCAAGTGTGCCCCCATGGGGAGCACCAACCTTGTTTGTAAAGAAGAAATATGGTACCTTGAGACTGTGTATTGATTACAGGTAGCTAAACAAGATGACCATCAATAACAAGTATCCATTACCCGGGATTAATGATCTCTTTAATCATCTCAGAGGAGCTGCAGTGTTTTCAAAGATTGAATTAAGGTCTGGATACCGCCAAGTCAGGATTAAGGATGAGGACATACACAAGACAAACTTTAGAATGAGGTATGGGCAGTATGAGTTTGTGGTGGTGCCATTTGGGCTTACAAATGCACCAACCATTTTCATGTTCTTAATGAATAGTGTGCTCAACAAATATTTAGACAAGTTTGTCTTAGTATTTGTAGATGATATTTTGGTTTATTCCAAGACTAAATAAGAGCATGAAGAACATCTCAAGATGGTGTTACATGTGCTGGGAGAGCACCACTATATGCTAAATTTAGAAAGTGTGATTTCTTCCATAGGGATATATAGTATTTAGGTCACGTGATCTCAACAAACAGAGTGGCAGTGGATCTTGAGAAGATCAAGGAAATCATGGATTGGATGGGTATTACAAAATATTTATAAAGGGATTTTCCAAGATCATAAATCCCATTACTTCATTATAGAGGAAAGGAAATAAATTTGTAAATTCACCAGAATGTGAGGCTAGCTTTCAAGAGTTGAAGTATCTCTTGACCAATGCCCCTGTTCTGAAGATTACAGATACTGAAAAATTATTCTTGGTTTGTACTGATGCTTGTAGAGAAAGACTCAGTGAGTGCTCATGCAAGGATGGAAAGTGATATGTTATGAGTTAAGAAATCTAAATGAACATGAGAAGAAGTATGTCACTCATGATATAGAGCTTGCAGTGATTGTGCATGCATTGAATATGTGGAGACACTACTTGTTGGGAATAATGTGTCTTGATGACAGACCATTGTGGACTAAAATATTTGTTCGACCAACCAAGGTTGAATGCTATACAATCCAAGTGGATGGCACTGATCAACGAGTTTGATTTTGAAATCAAACATATTAAAGGGTAAGAGAACAAAGTGGTAGATTCACTCAACCAGAGTATACATACTATGCGTTTAGTGACAACAAGTGTAGGAGAGTCTGACATCAAGTAGAAGATTCAAACCCTCTTTCAAGAAGATGAGTTATTCAACCAGGTAAAATAAGGGTTACAACAAGATTGCAAGGAGAAGAAATATAAAGGACATCAACTTGGGATGATAATTTGTTGTTGTATAACAATAGGCTGTATGTTCTTATTTCAGCAGATTTGAGGGACCTAATTATGGATGAGTTCCATAGGAAACATTATGTAGGTCACCCTGGTTATCAAAATATGGTAACAACAACAAGGAAGTTGTATTACTATCTTGGAATGAAGTAGGATATTTCTGAATACATTGTTGAATGTTTAGAGTGTCAACAGGTGAAGGTTGAGAAAAAAACATCCTACAGGATTGTTGTAGCCTTTGCAAATTCCAGAGTGGAAGTGAGAGATAATCTACATGGAATTTATTATTGGTTTTCCAAAGACAATTAAGCAACATGATGCAATCATGGTTGTAGTAGATAAGTTATCCCACTTCATACCTATTAAATATACTCCTAAGGCCATAGACGTTGCTAATGTTTTTATAAAGGAAATGTTAAGATTGCATGGGCTTCCCAAGACCATAGTCTCGGATCGAGATGTTAAGTTCACCTCAAGTTTCTGGAAAAGTTTGTTTGCAGGCTTGAGAACACAATTGGAGTTTAGCACAACCTACCATCCTCAAGCAAATGGTCAAGACAAAAGAGTGAGAAAAGTGCTAGAGGACATGCCGAGGATACATGTTATGCATCAACCCAAGTAGTGGGAAGAATATCTACCCCTGGTAGAGTTTGCCTATAACAATGGCTATCAGGAATCATTGAAGATGAACCCATTTGAGGTTTTGTACGACAACAAATGTAGAGTTCCAATTAATTGGGATAGTTCAGTGGATAGGATCACACTTGGACCAGAACCGTTGAAGGAAATGAAACATGCAATTATTAAGATAAGACATAATTTGAAAATGGTACAAGACATACAAAAAAGCTATGCAGACAATAAGAGGACTCATGAAGAGTTCAAAGTGGGAGATCATGTATATCTCTGGGTGAAGCCCAAGAGAAGTTCCTTAAGAATGGGGACATGTGATAAGTTGGCACTTTGATATTGTGGACCATTTGAAGTCATAGAAAGAGTGGGACAATTAACATACAAACTTGCACTACCACCTAATGTTAGATATCATAATGTATTCCATGTGTCTATATTAAAGAAATATGTTCATGATCCTAATCATGTTATTTATTGGACAATGATACAGGTGGAACCAGAGGGCGAGTTCCAGCCTGAACCACAGTGCATCCTGATTGGGAGAGAAGTAATTTTTCAGAATTGAACCATCATGCAGGTCAAGGTGCAATGTAATCACTTTGGAGTAGATGAGGCTACATGGGAGCTGGAAGATGCCATGAGAATGGCATACCCATTTTCGTTTCCTATATAATTGTATATATACACATGGTGTTTAAAACACCGAGGATGATGTTTTTTTAAGGGGGAGGGGAATGCAACACCCTATTTCCCCCCATAACTGTAATTATGCTTAAGACTTCATAGGATTATGTTTGTGAAGCTTGTAATCAATTCTTGATTAATGAAAAACACCATGCACCTGACTGAGAGGGAAAATCCTTGAAAGTACTATCCATGATCTCACATGTGGAATTGATGAAGTGGACAAGTGAGGTGGAGCTGATATGTTTTAGTGAAGAAAATAAGAAACTTTCTTAGAAAGCTAGATTATACTTGTAAACATAAATGCACACTAGCCAACGTACCCAGATCTGCATGAAGCCACGTGACCAATTATGGAAGTCATATCGGTGGTTGAAGCAGTTAATAACCGCTGACCGTTTTGGTCTCTTGAAGAAGGAAAAGGGTCAACTGAATGAATTGATGAACATGACACCATTGATTACCCCTTCATGAATTTGGACTTCATACACCAGGTCACCTATGAGAGAAGCCATGACAGTCCCAAGGATTGGTAGAGGAAGAGGCCGGAGGTGAAAAACATCACCCAAGGAAAGAGGAAAAAGGGGGGTAGACAGAGGAGATAGAGAGACACACAAGGGAAACATAGTAGAGCGGTGGAAGTGGAAGCACACCGTGCATAGAGGAGAATACCCCGAGGAAGAGAAGGTGAGTTCCAAACTCACATGCTAATAGTGCAACGAACAAAGGTGTTCATTGGCACATATTGAAGAAGAGAAGAAATTAGAGAGATTTCTCTAAAGAAAATAGGAAGCTCGTCTAAGATATTGATGATCACCCTGAAACATAGAAGATGTGGATCCAAACTAGAGTAATAGAGGGTCACAACTTGATACTGATTGGACATAAACTGACATTGGTAAGGGGAGGTCACCGAGGGACTGTATAATAGAGAAGAGGCTCCCTTGTGTAGAGGAAATCCAGTTGGAGAGGTACCTGGTAAAACTTTGGAAGACATGAGCTGAATGGGAAGGGGGAAAATTCTGCTATTGTCACTGGAGGAAGGAGAGTAACCTTCCTGGATAATCCTAAATTTGACTTCAGCTGAATCTTTCCCTTTTGATATCATGGCTTGGCACGGGGGTGACGTATTGTAGGAAGGAACTCTGTAGTATGGCATAAGGTTGGGAGGAAAGGAATCCTCTCTTAGTCAATTGGCTACTAATATTTTCTCGAATAGATAAGTATTTAATCTGGCTTGTTTGATGTAAGATAATGATGTAAATGTGTGGTTTCTGGCTTAATGGGAAAATATTAATGCGTGTAAATAATGAATTGAATTCCCGAGTAAAATGGAATGAGTTTGTTTTCCTTCACTGTTTAAATTTGTTAAGCTATGAAGTTAAGTCAAGTCGGGCTGGTCTGTGATCCTAAGGATCTTGCATCTTAGGAGGAAAGCTTGCAAGACATGGAAAAAATATTCATTTGGAAGATTTCAAGAAAGCCTTAGTATTCATAAGGTCCCGTAGTGGTGAAAGAATCTTGTATTTAGAGGGAAACTCATGTTCATGAGTGGAAATTTTGCAGTATATGAAAAAAATATTCATCCAAGTCTGGAAGAGGGGATACTCTAGTGCATGGAAAGGTCTCTGCGTATATTGGAGAGTGCTAACCCCTTTGAATATTCTACTCGACCTGAAAGGGAACATTTCAAGATATGAAAAATTCATCCCAAGGAAGTGAGAGAGCTTTAGTTGGTCTTAGGGTAGTGCTCGATCTCTTGAAGAGCTGGTAAAACCATTAACGAACCCATGAAATTGGATAAGTCCCAATCTTGGACTGTTGTCTAGAATAAAACCCAGTGTTGAATCGAGGAAGATCGTAGCTGTTGATTCTGACATGGTGAATGAATCTCATCCTTATGTTGATGGGGATATCATCGGATGTGATTAGTTGTAGAGTCAGGAGAACTAGAGAACTCGATGACGACAAAGTCCCAAAACCATTGACATTCGTCGATCAGAGCAATTGGTTTATTGGGACCATTCGTTGGAGGGTTGAGGCGATAAAGTGACTAATATTTAGAGTGAAGAGCTCCGATGAAAATGAGGGAGTGCCGACGTAGACAAAGACTCGTGAAAGAAAGGACCGTCAATCGATATCCAAACAAGATTTAATATTAGTTGTAGATTGTTGTGGGTTTTTCTTAAGCGAGGAAAAAAGGGGGAGGTGATGTGACACTGACGAGGGTGCCAACATGGTGGCTAATACACCTTGGGAGGTGACGCATGTCAATGATGGAATGGTCGATGGGACGATAGTGGTCTCAAAGGGGTTGGAAGTCCTTAGGTATTTTCCTTAAAACTGTGACCATTATATCTATATGTCGATAGATCCTAGCTGTTTGTCAGAAGTAGGTAGACATGAGTTGGAAGTGAGGCCAGGAAGATGGACCGACGAAAAAATAATATCGAGGTCAATTGATAGTCAATGATCGATGAAGAGGCAAGATGAGATATTAGCCTTGGATTTGTGTAGGTACCACTTATCTGCCTTAGAAGATGTTGAAAGTGCGGTCGTTATTCGTCACATAGGTTAGAGTCACCAACATGATTGGAGCCATAGACGTCAAAGATTGAGAGCCATTGGATTTGAGGATTAAAGCCGCTAGTGAGTTTATCATCAAAACTTGTTGGTTGGGGTAACTCATGACTCATGTGGAGTAGAACCTCGACGACGACGAAGATCGGTCCAAAAGGATGGAGTTGATAATATAGAAGACCTGATGGGCTAGGTGGCCAGTGCCACACTAGATATTTATTTAGTGCCATGTCAGATGGTATGAATTGTAGGGTGCCATGTGGCAGTAATGCAGGTTTGAAACCTGTAATCCCGATAAATTTAGAATACTATAAATTTCAACATAGAGATCAGTTTTGAGCATGAGTGCAGTCATTGGAAAGCTCTCAACAAAAGATGTTGTTTATGAGACTTAGAGATGGATTAGAATAGAGAATAAGGAGAAGGAATTTTAGATGCCCCACCATCCTAAATGAAGGTTAGGGGGTCGGGTGTGTTACATATAACACATGAAGAAGCATGGAATAAAATTAAGCCAAATGTAAGCCACTTTCGTGTATTTGGCAGTGTAGCATGGGCTCACATTCTTGATGAGAAAATGAAAGATTTACAACCTAAAAGTGAGAAGTGTATTTTTGTTGGATATTTTGAGTAATTTATGTGATTTATTGAAGGGAGAATCTATTGAGTAATTTATTATCCCCAGATGCCACATCACCAACTGATCCACCTCCTTTCAAATCCACCATCTTCCCTGAACTAACCAAGCATGATATTACCATGATTTTTTAGGTTTTAGGATATGAACATGATAGAGTAGTGGATGAGACCATTTTAGGGATGCTTTCCATATTATGTCCACTGGAGTCAATCACCCTCACAAAATTTGATTATTTTCAGTTCCTACAGGAATTCATAAACTTCTAGTTGTCAAATTTCACTAAATCTTTTAGGTACCAGGCCTACTTGGTGCACCTCATTTTAGTCAGTAATTATGCCTTTTTTTTTAGAGCTTTGGGATTAAACAAATAGATTATTTAGATAAAACCAAGACAATAATTGAGTGGACCAGGGAGGTGAGGAAATGCGACTAGAGTAAAAGTTTCAGCCTTTATGTAACCAAGTTCATGAGTGCACGCTACATTTTTCTCCATGGTAGTCAACATCCTAGGATGTTTCGTGAGTTTAAAAATATATTGCAACTGAGAAAAGATACCATATTAGGATATTGGTACTTGGATGAGGATCACACCACCATTAGAGTATATGGTTTTGAAGAGGAGCCATACAAGTTGCCAATTTTTCTAACTACAAGAATATTTTCTTTGGAATACATCAAGCAAAGGATCATTTCATTTTTCCCAGCATAATCATGCCATCAATTTCAAGTTGCCTTAAGAGGTTGACCCTTTCTTGGTCAATATTAGAACTACTCTAGTTTTTACAGAATAAATGCTATAGTAGCTAGATTTTGAAAAATGAAGTAAATGGGTGTATGGCCCACATGGTGTGATTGCATCCAGAAGGCCCATGTATAAGCATCTTCCAAATCCTGTAATGGAAAGAACCGCTAAGATGGATTCATGGTAATACATTAAGTAGATTCTAGAGGCATAGGCCCAAAATCAAACTACCACTCAGTCAATGGACCAATCCAATGTAATTTAGGCTCCTCAGAAACAAGAATTACAAATTGGAAAGAGGACATTTTCAGACATGCATTATGGAATAGATATTGATGATCAATAGAGTGAAAAGCTAATAAAAAAGACTAAAGGTGATGAATAATTAGACTTAGAGGGGTTCTTATTTGAGTTTACAGGAGAAGGGAGGGGTATATTGCAAATCAAACAAAGATCAAGTGAAGCTAGTTCAAACTCAAAGGGACCTGCTATCACTATTGAGCATCTCACTTCAACTCTATTGTCAACACCAGAAGTTTCACAGATCTCTACAACTAAAGGAAACTTTGATAAGCATCCCTCACTCTTTTCTCGGTATTTGGATATAAAGATAAAAACTGAAGGGATGAAAAATGAAATGTATCCTTGAGCTTGGGGAGAAAAAAAAACTCAAACAAAATTACTATATGTTCTGGATTGATAGCATGGTATATTCAATTTGGTTGTACTAGAGTCAAAGGTACTTAAGACTCTTTTTCCTATAGATTATAAAGCCACTCAAATGAGAGTAAATATTGGGGATATCCACCCTATGGATATGACTGAATTGCACCAACAAACAAGTGATATGATGTATATAGGGGTCTTGCAATCCTCTTCCAGTGACAAGAAGATGGAAAATATGGTAATCAAAATAGGGAAGCAATTGAAGCAGGAGAGGGTGGCCACTAAATCCAATAGAATTTAGATTAATGAGTTGGAGAGGAAGATTATTTCCCTAGGATAAGATCCTAAAAATCTGATTGTTGTATAATACCTATTCAAACAAAAGGATAATGAGATTAAGGTCCTTAAGAAAAATCGAAATGTTCATGATGTACAACATGCTCACACTCCAGAGATGCAAGCTAGTCACGAGGGAAAAAAACATATTTACCAACAATTATTGGAAATTATAAAGATAATAGAACACATACAAGCTGTAATTGAAACCTTGAAAGACCAACAAACTTAGCAGTTGCAGGCAACCAATTCAACTACAGTGAAAATTGCTCCATTAGACCCAACATAGGGCTTATCAAAATTCATGGTTGATTTGAGTGTGAAGGAGATCGAGTTGGACACTGTGAAAAACCAGCTCAAACAAAGAGATGCCAAGGTAGAAGAACTAGAATATGAAGCGAAGAGAAGAGAATTATGTTTGGCACAAATCAATGCTACTAAAGAGGAAGCTCAGAAGGAAGCAAATAAAATGAAGGCAAGGGTGACAAGGATACCAGCCATGAAAGGAGATAAGCATATCATTTAGGACGATATGGCTAACACAATGTTTAATAATTTGTCTTATTTTACCCTTGTGCAGGATGAGCTTGATCTAATCACTGTAGTCTTCAAATACATAAAAGGAACAACAAATGAGTTGGAGAATAAACCTGATTTGACAGCTGATATAATAAAGTTCTTGAACAGTAGAACTAAAGAGGAGTTGAAGGATTTTCAATTCAATGATAGAACTAGCATTGTAATGGATATTAAAAGAGTCATTACAAAAATGATAGTGCTACAAAATGCGAAAACTAAGGGCCATGATCTTATGAGGAAAGTCTCTACTTTTAAGAAGATTTTTAGTGATTTCATTAAGCATGTATTACCATCATTCTGGAATGAAAATGGGGATTTGTATCCAATGAAAAATTAGAAGAATCTATTAGAAGATAGGAGGAATATTGACATCAAGTTCAAAATCTTGATGGCACTTTGAAGGGGCAAAACATAGTAGAATTGTTGGCAGGGGATTTTGAGCTGTTGCACAATATGAAAATGATTTTTTAGGAAATTACCTCCCCTATTTTATGAGAAATACACTAATTTGGATGAGGAAGTAAGAAACTTGAATGATCATAAGTATCCAATGGGAAAATATTGGAAAAGAATGTGTCAATTTGCTAAATTACCATTTAGAATACAAGGTGAATTGAGTGGCACTCGCCCAACTCCCTAAGGGAATATTTTACCGAGTAATTTTTCATGTACATTAACTTTTACCAAGGTAAAAAATTTTCAAGAATAAATTCGTAATGCATTTCAAGAAGATGTTTTGTGTACAATTGTATCTATAAAGGAGGAACACAACGCATTATTGATGGGTCAACAATTTTGGGAATCAGAGTGTAACTTGTTTTCTGGTTTGCAAGATCAACATAACTCATAGAGGAAGAGACAAATTATGAGAAGAGGACAAAGGACATGTAGAGATTCAAATATTCACCATGGTTGCATAGATATGTATTATTGTATTGTACTCCATTGTAATCTCCATGTAAATTCATACCCATTCTTTAGACACTGTAGATTTGATTTGCTCATTAATATAAGCCTTATGCAGGAATTGGCATCATATTCATTATGAATGTATAGTGTTTTTCATGTGATTGGAATTGACTTCATATTAAATGACCATTTTATTTCCCTTTAATGTTTGATACGACTGAATGATTGCAAAAATATTATGATATTGTTGAATGTATTAAGCATGAAGTTGTCCTAAGTGTTATATGAAGTTGTAACAAGAATACCTTGTATGATTTATTGTATTGTTATTCTAAATCCATCCATACATCTCCTTTAAATTCTATATGTCTGATACATATGGGAATTGCATGTGTGTTAAGACCTGGGCATGCATTTTCGTCATGCCCTGGTTTCATGCATTTTTAAGCATTTTTCCCTTGATGCATTTTTTTGCATTTACAAAACATTTTTTAACCTTTATGCACAGTAGAGGGTTTTTGGTTTGAAAATGCACAACTAAAGGTATGAATAGATGTAAATTGATAAAATACAAACTCCACAAATTTAATCACTCAATTTGGGGGTCATATGATTCCTAGGCATGCATTTTATAATAATCTAGTTTTACCCTCCATTTTACAAATGGTCTTGAATTTGGGTTCCAGGTAGAAGTCCTTTTTTCATTTGAAAATGCACTCCAGATGATATATATATATATATATATATATATATATATATATATATAATGTTATTAAATTCACCCAAAAACTTAGATCACTAAATTTGGAGCTATATAGAAGCATGGGCATGCATTTTCATTAGGGCACTTTTTACTGATTTTGTCTTTCAATTTACAAGGTAGATTTTGCCTCTTTTACACAACAACCACTTTTATGTTCACAAATGAAAAACTAAATATGTAGATAGGTGTAAAATTATCTAAGACACCCTAAAAATCTTGAATCACTCAAATTGCAGGTGTGTTAGGACCTGTGTGTGCATTTTTCATCATGCCCCCGTTTCATGCATTTTTAAACATTTTTCTCTTTATGCATTTTTTTTTGCATTTACAACAAAGTTATGTCTTTAGAAAAATTATGTACATATGAATGGTGTTCATAGGAATATGAATGGAAATGAATGTTGATCCATTGTATAAGATGGATGTTGACACCATAAATTCAACATGCCTCTAATTAATGATTCTTATTTTTTTTTAATCTTTAACATTTATTTTAATATATCATGCTTCTCATATTAGAAGGTAACATTTTAATATATCATGCTTCTTATATTGTGGTAGGGTGATTGTGGGAAGGCACTAACCTCGAAGTAGGTAAATGAATAACAATATCCATATCCATTTAAAGTGAATTTTATTATTGTTTTTATAATTAAATTAACTTTTTTTGTTGTTGTTGATATATGTAGTTTTCGACACATGATGTACTTGACAATGTGGGAAACGATGATGAATTGTTTCAATTGAAACTGATTGAGACGATTAAAATAGTTGTGAGAAAAAAAACAATGAACTTAGTGAATTGTGTATGTGTGAACCAATGGAGGATAATACACAAAGTGTTGGGGAATGGTGTGGAACACGACATGAAATAGAGAACACAACACTACATATAATCAAAGAGGAACAAAAAAACTTCAAAGATAAGGGTGGTGTCTAAAGACACCATTACAACACTTAAGCAAAGAACATTGTGATCATAACATCACATTGCATGTTTCACATATTGATCCACATGATCTATTGCATAATTTTTTGATGATGATAATGACCCAAGGGATCTAATTTTATAGTCTCAATATCTAACCAAATTCCATAGAATCCAAAAGATCTTGTCCACATATAACCGTAAACAATTAGAGTTGACTCCACAAAATCTGCTCTATCGAGTTGGCTCGACAAGGAATATAGACCCGACCTCCTACGTGTACAACTCATAGTCGATTGCTGGGATGGTTGATCTACCTACTATCTTCGATTTTTGGTCAACTGCTCGAACGAAAGGTGCGTCGACTACTCAATCAAATGGTGCAATGTGTTGAACGATCGCTCGATCGACTGTGTCCAACTATAGTTCGAACTCTCTACCAACTAATCTTAGGATATGTGTGATGAACCATCAATTATTGATGTTCGAATACCCCCCATCTGCACACATATCTAGAGATTCATGAGGTGAAATTACATCATTAGGACACCCCCCCATAATTGCATCTTCTTGAAGCACAATAATTGTGCAGAGCTTGATTAATATGGCTTCTACTAAAGTTTTGATGAAGATATTGGCAAGTTGATCTTTTGTCTTGTAATATTCAAGTGAGACAACATTCTCATGAACCAACCATCTCAAGTAGTGAGCATGGAGCTCAACATGCTTCATCTTACTATGGGAAATATGATTTTCAAAAACCTATATAGCACTATGGTTATCACAATAGATAATAATCAAGGTTTGAGCAAGAAGGCAAAGCTCTCCCAAAAGTTGGCGAATCCATACTACTTAAGTACTTACATGAAAAATGCCATGATATTCTTCTTTTGTAGTCGAAAAAGAGACTACCTTATGTTTCTTCCATGACCACACCAAAGGTACAGTTCTATAGAGAAACACATAGCCACAAGTGGAATTTTGATCATCACCATCGCCAACCTAGTTAGAGTCGATGAAGTTGACTAGTGAATCTAAACTTCGACAATAGTTGATACCAAAATGAGTGGTACCCTTGAGATATTGAACAGTTCATTTGGTTGATTTCTGGATTTCTTTAGGGTCATGCATAAACCAAGAAACCACACTAACAACAAAGGAAATGTTAGGTCGACTATGAGTAAGATAAATAATACTGTCGAACAATTGTCAGTATAATGTAGCATTGATTGTGGGTGTTTGACAAGTTTTGGTAATATTTACTCCGAACTGAAAAGGAGTAGCACAAGGCTTGCAATAAACCATCTTAAAACATGTCAATAGAACCATCACATATTTATACTGAGAAATGAAAAAACCATCACAAAGTGGTAATACTTGAAGACCCAAAAAATAGTGTAGAGTACCAAGATCTGTCATATCAAAGGAGTCAACAAGTTGTTTTTTCAATCTAAGGATGAGATCAACTTTATTCCAATAATGAGTAAGCCATATACATATACAAAAAAATCAAAGCATCTCTAATTGTATGGAGGATATACAGACTGTGATCAGATTTACACCATTTTAAACCAAGTTGAAGAAAGAAATTGATGATCTTAGCATACCAATATTGGGGAGCCTGCTTCAAACAATAAAGAAAATTCTTGAGTCAACAAACCAAATTTGAATCTGCCACAAAACCATGTGGTTGTTCCATTAAAATTTCTTCAGATAGGTCTCCAATAATAAAATCACTCTTCACATTCATTTGATGTATTTTCCATCCAAAACCAACAGCAAGGGAAATAATCGGTCGAATAGAGTTCATATTTGCGACATGTACAAAGGTTTTAGTGTATTCGATGCCTTCTTGTTGAGAGAATCTTTTTCACAACTAGGTGTGCTTTATGTCTATAAAAAACACTTTCAGAGGTAAATTTTTTCCTCTAGACCCATCGACACTTCTCAATGTTCTTTCCTTGTGGTCGGGGAACAAAGTCCTAAGTATGATTCTTCGACAAAGAAACAATTTTTATATTCATGGACTTCTCCCATTGAGGTCGTCCTTCAACATATGAGTAGGTAAAATGGTTATAAGTTTCAAGTACATGAGTCATCAAGGCAACACTGACATGTTTCTTTTGAATTTGAGTTTGTAGTTCGAAGGAAACATCTCCAGCATCAGCTCCAACAGCTTCAATTGTCTCGGAAACTCATCTAAGAAAAAAAGAAACAAGTTAACTACGATTCACTTCAACAAGTTGATCATAATTCATAGGGTCTTCAATCGGTGGAACAGTTGAAATAGAGAACACTAGACTAGTCGACTTAGAGGTTGACGATCGAGTTGAAACAAGGAGAAAGTTCAATGGTCTAGTAGAAGGACTGAAGAATGGAACATGAGGTACAATGTTAGATTCCACATCAAAGGGATCATCCTGTAGCAATCTAGAAGAGGTATTCAAAAACTTAATGCTAGAAGACTTCTTATGAAACCAAATATTTCATTTGATAATAATTTTCCATTTGAAAGAATCAAATAATCAATGGGCTTTCGACTCTTTAGAGTATCCCATCAGAATAAAATCATGACTCTTTGAATCCAAATTATTTTTGAAATCATAAGAAATGTGAGCCTAGGAAACACATCCAAACACACAGAAGTGGCCGACTAAAGGATTCTTCCCATACCACCGTTCAACTAGAGTCACTGAAGGAATAACTCTAGTCGAGATGCAATTGATCAAATAATTTTCGCAGTATATCACTTTATCCCATAAGCGAGGAGGAAAACATTTGGTTTGCTAAAGGCATCTAGCCATTTCAACTAACATATTATTTTTACGTTCTACAACACCGTTCTGCTGAGGAGTGTGAGGAAATGACCACTAGTCAATACCAGATCAAAGCAGGTATTTTTCAAAAGGTCGATTTACATACTCACCACCATTGTCTAATCTCAAGCATTTGATGGGTCGACCACATTGATTTTCAACAAAGGCTCAAACTCCTTGAACTTCTCAAATACAAGGTTCTTATTATTCATAAAGTAAACCCGTGTATAGCGAGATAAATCATAAATAAAATTCAAAATGTATCTTGAACTTACCAGTGAAGGTAAATTGATGCAACATACATCACTGTGAACCAATTCCAGTAGGTTTTGTGCTCGCCATGCTTTCCTAGAGTCGAATGGTGCCTCATCATGCTTCCCAAGTACACATCCCTTACAAACTCCTTCAGGGGAAAACACCTTAGGCATACCAACAACCAACCATGTTTTGAGTTTCTAGTGCCTACAAACTTCAAAAATTCAAATGTATGAGTCACTCATGCCAAATATGAATTTTCTTGTTAGTGTGAGAAACAACTGCACTCAGTTTGGGTTCAGGTTGATTCATGTCACGGAAATTGTACTGATTTTTTGTCGAGTTGAGAAGCCCACTATCGATAATCAACTTACCTTTCTTCAAATCGCGAACATAGAACATATCCGACCAAAATTCCAGAATATTAATTGTCTGTGTCAACTGAACAATAGACAACATATTGGCACTGAGGTTTGGCACATGATAGACGTTGAAAATCTTCCCATGTCGATAAGCAACATCACCTTGACTAACAACATGCAAAGAAAAATCATCAACAATGTATATTTTACTCTCCTTATCTTCATTCAACCTCATGAACAAGGAGACATCCTTAGTCATGTGGTGAGTGCACCTAGAGTCGAATACCCATTCTTTCTGCACAGAATGAGAAAACAAGGCCTGAGAAGTCCCGACTTGGAAGGTGAAATTATCATTGGGTCAGCATACAACAAACACTTCTCCTTCAATGCATTTAACCTTCTCCTCTAGATCGTCTCACTTGTTATATCATACTTTCTCCACATGTCCAATATTTCCACAATAATGACATGTATTCTTCTTTCGACTTCATGGTGGTGCATCTATCTGCCTCTGAGGTTTCTAGTCATGGTATGCAAGTTTTTCTGTAGAGGTTGTTGGACAAGAAATTTTGAATGTAATTTTGGAGATAAAACTAAGTATGAATAAATCGTGTAGAAGGAGGCAATCACACAGAAAGAAGAAAACGCACATAAGATAAAAAGGGTGTAAAAGGACAAACAATGCAAAGGACAAAGAAAGTGCATAGAAAGAAGGAAAAATCAAGCGAGCGAGAGAAGGAAGCACAAAGGACAACAATGCGACTTCCCAGAAATAGAAGAACAACATAAAAGTTGTATAAAGAACAAGAAGTAGAAGAAGGAAAATAACTTGTTAACTGAAGTTGGCCATGCCGTGCATTGTAATGAGCTATTTTGGTATAGATAAGAATATGACTTTTTACCCCATATTTTGGGTATAAATATGTAATGGGTAGGGTGAAAATAGAGAGCTAGTGAGAGATAGAGAGAAAGAGAGCTAGCGTGATATAGAGAGCAAAAGAGCTAGCGAGAGATAGAGAGAAAGAGAGCTAGTGGGATAGAAAAAGTGTGAAGAATCCATAGAGGTCGAGATTCTGTAAGAATCATGAATGTAATCAATTTATATGATGAATAAAGACAACGATTGAGAGACAATCTTGCATCTTGTATTCTTTACTGGTTTATGTGTGTTCGTGAATGATGTTGTTTTACTTCACAGACTAGATTTAGTGTATGGATTGATTATGATGCAATAATCATGAATGATTGTAATAATCAAGAGCCTACATAAGCTAGAATAAGGAACAATGGCTTGTGCATCCTCCTCTCTTTCCGTTACTGCTGCAAAAACCTGGTTTTTGCAATCCCAATAGATACCTATGGTGAGACCTCATCTACACAAGAAGGTGATGCCAAAAGGGCCAATGTCTTGAGGGTTTTTTGTTCACATTTAAACCAAACCTTGGGTCTTACAACCTGTGAATAGACAAGAAAAATCCCTACAAATGGTTGTGTTTCCGGGATCGAGAAATTGCGACTAAGGGAATGTTTTGGAGGCTGACTCAGAAAGAGATCACATAATGAATAGAACAAAAAGAACGAGAGTTTGAATGAAAAGAGAACATGATCCCTTAGATGAGTGACAAGCGATGAATGCAAAAGTATGTGTTCATAGATCTGCATGAAATCTTCTTTGGCGAATTCCCATAAATTCTAACCGAGTGGCTAGAAAGGTTGGTTGAGAAGATAAGAAGGTTTAGTGTTGCAACGCCAAAGAATTGGACTCTGGAATTGGTGAAAAAATTGAATATGGTAAGTAACCCAACTACTCAAGAAATTGATTATTGGTTAGATAATGTATTAGCAGGTTGTTGACACCCAAAAGCGCAACATAGGGTACCTGCATGCAAATGGGTTGCAATGGTTTATTATTTATGTATAATTAATAATATACTATATAGGTGGGACCCCTTGTGTGAATATAAAGGAAGGATGACTCATTTTTCTTGCTCATGACTTGGTTGTGAAATGAGTTCTCCAGTTTATTTCCTGTAAACCACTCTTTGAAACAAATGAGCAAACAACAGTTTTATGGGCGATGTAATGATGTTGTTTTGATGGTCCTCACCAGTTCTATTACGCTTGATCCAGATTTTATGAGCAACACAAAATGACTACAAATTATTAACAGATGCTTAACACAGAATAATAGAGATACAATAAAACTGGTTTTCTATTCAATAAGGAAATAAGATGAAACTATAAAATGCAGCAGTAAACAAGCTTGCTAGAATGGTGGCGGCTTATCTCCGAGAAGAGATTGACGGCTACGCTCATTTGCAAGAAGATGGTTACAATGAATCTCTGAAGGCCTTTTACAATAAAAAGGAATGTAAAAAACCCTAGACATCCAAAAACCTAACCCTAGGAGATGAAGCGCCAAAAGTCAGGTGGGCCCCGTTTGGGTAAGTTAGTACATCAACTTCCCGGGGTCGTAAATTTTGCATATGATCTCCATTTTAGGCACATGATAGCCTGTTGGAAAGGTCTAAACGAGAAGAAAATTTTTCGACTGGCCTAGGTTAGTGCCGTGAACAATCACTTGGGCCCCAAATCCCAAAAAACTTCATTTAGGGCCTCAAAACAACCCCAAAAGTTTGGAACCCAAAAAACTACCAAGGTGGAAAACTGTTTTTCGAGCCAGTGGAATATGTGGGTGGCCACCGATATCCACCTGGATCAACACTGAACTCAGTTTGAAGGAACATGTAAACTCCATGATTCAAGTTATATATGATGATGATGTTGTGTTTCTTCAATTTCATCTTAAGAGGGTTATGCGCCATTGTTTTAAGTTAATATTTGAGAATTGGGACATGGTATCCCTAGTAATTGTTGACATATATTACATTGGTTTTAAAAGGTTGGCACATTTGTTAAGTTTGAAACATAAGAAAATGGTGGTGTACACGACTTGCATTGAATTAATTTGGAGATAGTGGGCTATGAGATGTAGGGATAGCTCGCTCGTACTGGCTATGGTTGATGGAGTAGAATTATATACGACGTGTAGTAATTCCATGTCTCTCTAACCTAACTTGAGAGCCTCCACCCTTGCCATTTCGCATTTGGTCATTTTGTTGGTTGTTTCTGCCTCTGATTTGTTCGACCGTGGACGAGGTATTCAGACTTTGTAGATTCTCCTTGGAAAATTTTACACCCAGGTATGAGGGTTCTTACTGATCCATCCATGGATTTTTTCTTTTCCCTTTAATTAAGCCAAAAGTTGGCTCTTGCATTTGCTTATTGTCTGTTCATTTCCAAAGTTACGATATATGGGTTTTTTTATTGTGTATGGATTATGGATGAAGCTGGTCTCTTTAGTGTTTATATGCAAGTTATTCACAAATTAATGTGGTGTAGGTGTCTCTTGTTGTTGATAAAAATGTAGTTGCTTCGTTGCTTTACCTGTGGAAAAAATATTGTATGGGAGTTTTTGGGCCTGCCTTGTCTCTGGTTTTCTTTCTTGGTTCCTCTCTGTATGATAAAAATGGTACCACTTCTCATGGTCTTTGGGTTATTTTTAGACTCTTCCTGTCATCTAATTATATGGATATCATGCCCGAACCCTTGTATAAGCTCTTTAAATGAGACTGTTGATGAAACTAATAGTGGTAACGAGACCATTGAAGACATTCCTTTGGAAAAAACATCAAACTATTGGTCTTCTCGTCCTCCCATACCTCATCACTATTGTTGATTTGTATATCGAACCATTTGTTCGACTAACGATGCAAGGGTGGCCAACCCAACATTTAATAAAGGCATTGCTCGTGCTCTTTTATTCATGGGTTTTGGTTGATTGTTTACTATGAGATGTTAGAAATAGTGTTAAGCTCACTTATATTTTTTTATACAGTCTGTCATGTGGCAATGTTGAGGTGATGAAAGTGTTGCAATTTTTTTTTTTAATATATACGACCTGTTGTGTTAGCATGCTTGAGGTGTTCGATTTTTATGAGAAAAGAGTATCTCCGTGGATGAAATATATATG